>VXBU01008285.1:1698535-1786448 GCA_013400315.1 Bombycilla garrulus
TTTTTTTGTTTTTTTGTTTCCTTTAGGAAAGCTCATTGAAGGTTTGCAGTCTAATTCTTGCTTGCAGGCTGCCTCAATGGCAAAAAAGCTTCCCATCTTTCAAGTGGCTGGAAGGTGAATCCTACAAAATGCCTCTGATTATTTGGTTTGGCACTCAATTTTATAGTAAAACCCTTGTGGAAACTGAGCCCTCCTTTGGTCAGTGCTCTTTTTCAACCTGTCAGAGGCCTCCCTGTTCTTTGAAGGTTATAAGTGCAAAGCAGAAATATGGATAAAGGCTGAGGGAAATGTCTTGATATTACTAATGACAGACATGTAGAAAGCAGAAGATTTGAGTGTTATTGCCATAAGAGAATAGAAAGTCTTGTAATTTTATGAGTTTCAGACAAACACTATTCTTTTTGCACAGTAGTGTCCTCTGTTAGTTATAGTATGGCAAATGTTGTAGATCTCTAGAATCCAAGCACTTCAGGAAAAAGGATGGAAACAACTTATGCAAAATAGGAGAAAGTCGTGTTTGTTGTGGGTGATAATGTTTGAGGAATACTCAAAATAGAATTGCAGAGTGTAAATCTTGACTCTAAATCCTACACAAAGCAGGGATGAAGAAAAAATTATAGAGGGGTGAGAATAATATAGACCAGTTGCAGTGCACCGTTCAAGACCTGGAAGGAAAATAAAAATAATCCTTGCTACACAACAGCCTTTCCAGTAGAAAAGGTGGGTGCGGGAGCCTCTCTTCCCCCATTTGTTCCACCATTTACTGCTTTCTCCAGAGCAAAACCGTGCTGTGGTGACGTTGAATGTGACTTTGCAGATGCCTTCGGTTGACTTTCCTTGTTCATGAGACAGTATCAAGATCAGACACAAACTAGAGGAACAGGAGAAAGAAATTGCGTGAATAAATCTAATGTCTGGTGAAAATAATGGGCTTGCCTGAAGGGGACTCTGTGGCATTGGCACTGGTCCTGGCCATAATGTTTTGTGATACTGTAGTTTCCTTCCTTTGTACTAAGGTCCTATTTCTGTGTGGCTCAAAAGATGTAAATCTCTTTGAAAGGTGTCCAAGCACATCTGTAGGTGGTGTCCAAAGTAAACTACATTGATGGGCAATTCTTTAACTACCTGTCAGAAGTATTGGAATTTCCCACCTATTACTACATGAGTGATTCACAGTCCAAAACCATTCTAAATTATTTAGGTATAAATTCTTAATATTAACCATGAGCGAAAAGTACTGTCTGGTACTTGTTTCTTAAACTGTTCATTTGAAGATAATATTAGCTTGTTTTACTAACTGTAAGCCCCACTCACAGCCAGCCATTTGGTTTGGTTAAAGTACTTTGCTGATGCGTATGAAGATGCTTTGCTTTTGTGGGATTTTATTAGAAGATGTCTTTCTGGTATGGGTTATATTCAGCATCAATTTATTATCTGCCATATTCCCATCAGAAGGGTAGGAGGAGTGGAAGGACCTCACTAATCCATCTAAACCAATAATACTTTTTTGGCCTTAAAATCTAATTATCTAATTCAGTGCTTTGTCCTTGTGATCCTGAACACTTCTGCAAAGACATTTTTCTCTTGTAAACGGGTTTTTTTTTTCCCACCTGGATGTCCTTGTGTAAGGCTTTAAAGCCTATTGCTGCTGCACCAGATGAGAGCTGCAGATTGCAACCTTGGGCCGTCCTGGATGCTTTTTGTGTCTGACTCTTGACTTGTCCTGAGCAAGACACCCATCATGTTGCAGGGGATTCCCAGCTTCAGCATGTCAGATAATGCCAGTTATAATTATAGTCACTAAGGTCCACACCAAAGGGGTTAAAAGGAGATGCTGTAAACTTGGGAGAACCTCGCTACTGTTTCTGAGGGCTAGATTTATTCTCTGGACTACTTCAGTCTCCCTCCAGAGAGTTCATTGCGTAAGTCAGTGTGACAGATTTATCCAAGCTCACAGAGATGGTGGCTGTTTTCTCACTAGGCAGGTGGAAGGAGAAAGCAGCATAAAGACAGCTGCCAGCTGAGAGGTCGCAGTTGAACTCATGCCATGAAATGGTCATAAATTATAAATCTTCCAAAGAGTTACAGCTTCTGCTCTTATTTCTGTCTTGTCCTAAATTTCTCTGTTGCACTTCTATTTATTTTTGGCATGTTATTATTGTCTGTAAAGGTTGCCAAGTGATAGCTGGGCAGAGTTTCACCCAAAGAGCACAGCCCCTGGCCACTGGTCACTGATGTTTCATGAATCCTCACTGGTGAACTCCCCACACCTGCACCCTGCATACCCGATGCATGCAATTGTGCTTGGTATCAACTCATTTTACTTTGGCCTTAGTTTGGACTCTGATTGGGAATATTATCAAAGCCATCCCCAGGCCAGTAAAGGCAGTTCCTCAGCCGTAATTGGGGAGGTGCTGTAGATGATGAGACTGGATATGTTCATTGGAAGTCCATCCCAACTTGGAGCTGCTCAAAAGTCTGCCCGTGATGTCAGTGGGATTAGGCCCTGAGGGCATAATCTCACACAGTGAGAAAGTGTTTCTGCATGGTTCAGAGCTCTGAAATCATGTTGCTAGGTGTAGAAGGAAGCATGTAGAGGCTGGATTTCAACTGGTAGAGATCAGTGGAGCTCCTTTGAGGAACTGGCACTCAGCACCTTGCCTGATCATGCTCATCAATCAGCAATTTTTTTTCCTGGTAGCATCTGTGCATATCCTTCAGTATTGACCCCTTTTGAATACTTGCAGACTAAGTTTAGGATAACCATTCTAAACTTCTACGAATAGCAGCTGCCCCATTGCTTCTCCAAGTACCGTCTATTCTTAGTGCAGCCAAATTCCCCACAAATTCTTTTAGGGCCTGACTTCTTAGCTTAAGTGAGTGTCATTGACACCATCTCCCTCCAACATTAGCCCCTCTACTGCTGTTTGCTATTTCCATTTGTATGATATACGTGCTGTGGGCCTGGTTTAATTACTGCTTCTTCAGTGGAGCAGAAACACGTGTACTCAGAATGTTCCTGAGCAGTTCCAGTGGCACCGATGGAAGAGTCACATGCTTAAAGCTGAGCTGCTGTGTGTGGGACCAAGTCCTTCAGGATCTGTCACTTTTATGGACCAAGGTCGCTGGTTTTTCAATTCAATATGGATTCTCAAAGTCTTTGGTAAGGTTTCTGTTTTCTAGATCCTCTTAAAAGGTAGTTCAAAGGTAGAAACACACACTGGGAGCAGTACCAAGCACTGCAGCTGCAACAGGGGAGTTGAGATACGCTGTGGGGAAGTGTGGTGGCCACGCTCCTCGGAAGTGTTCCTCAGGAACATTTCTTCACAGACACACTTTCTGCCACAGGCTGACTTGGCAAAAGGCAGGTGGTGGAAAGGAAACCAGGCATATAAGAAGGAAGCAGAGAAGACTGGCCTTTTTATTGCTAGTAAAATTTCCTTTACTGCCAAAAGGTCTTTGAAGCAAAAATACCAGCTTGCTGGGTGGCATCCACAACCTGATTTTAGTTTTAACCATATGGCAGCACAGTGTCAGATTTCTCCCAGCACATACAGCTCCCCACCAAGTGCTTTCCAGGTTCTAAGTGTCTGCAGTATTTCTTATTTCTTCCTCTCTCCCTTGGATTTTGGGATACAACATGTTTGTTCTTGCAATTTTTTTCCCCCCCAACATTCCACTTTCTTGATCACCAGCACGAGTATGATCTTGATTTCCTTAAGCACTTCTCTTTCTCCTCTGGGAAATTCATGTCTCTTTCTGGCATCTGTCCCCTCTCCTCTCTGCACACTCAGGCGAAGAATTAATTTCATTTTTTTCCCCTTAAACAATGCCCTTACTACTTGTGTCAATAAATTACTCTTGCCATTTTTAAGAGGCCGTTCTGTCTCCTTCACTGCCCTCTCCTTCTGTATGTACTTTAAAAATGTCTTATTTATCTTAACCCCTGCTGTGAACTTTCTCTGTTCAATTCTCTATCTTTGCCTTTTTTTAACATTTTTAAGCCAACTGTACCCTCTGATCTTTACACTTCACTGCTATATTTTATAGAAAAATTTTTTAAAGAAGTCATTTTCTTAATTATAATTAGTCTCAGTGAATCATAGGATTCAGTGTAAACACTGATTTTCATGCTACCCCTACTTATTTGAGGTTAGCAGTGTATGTTTGTGTTTTCTTATTTGCCATTCTGAGTGTCTTTCTTCACACTTGGTAAAACAAAATTAAGACATTCATCTGTTATTTTTAGGTTAATTTTTCTGTTCAGTCATTAATTGTAAACCTCATTGCATTACAAACACTGTAATTTAGTGTTTTTTCCATTCAGACCTCAATCTGCCAGTTATTTGAATGGTGCTTCAATGTGTAAAGGATGGTGTGTGATAATAGATTATCTTCTTCTGTGCCTCAGATACCAAGGAAGTATTTTTAAGATTAAAAATTTCTCTTTTTTTCTGTATGCAGTACCAGGAAGAGTAGGGCTCTGACCCCACAAGAAAGAGTGAAAAGACTAGTAGGGACACTGTCTTATTCTCCCCATAAGGCAGTCAATAGCTTTAAAATTGAATGCTTATGATAATTTACCCTTATGGACTTAGGTTTTCTAAGGACAGGGTTATCCAAGGGAGCAGAGAGAGACAGGAAGAAAGTGATCTGTCCAAGGTTGCTGAGATGTGGGACCATGGTGTAAATCTGTGGAGTACAGTGGAGTACAGTGACACAGCCTTTCAGCTGGGGCAGTGAAGGAGAAGTTTCTGCAGCAAGTTTTCCAATTCTCTCCTCAGTTAAGCTTGCCAGTTCTCCCTGTGTGCTCAGCAAGCGTCTCTGTCTGTGTTTCTATGTGTATCTAGATGACTTGGGTTTGCACATGACACTGTAATATTCCCCAAAGCCGATGTCACCTGCCTGCCAAGCCTTTGAGAACAAAGTTACTCCATGTGAGATCCTGGTGACACTCCTTTGCAGATATCATTTGGATTTTGGGTGTTTCCCCAGAAGGTCCTGCTGCAGCAGGCAAACGTATTCACACATTGCCTTCTACGACCTCAAATTAATTTTCTTCAAAGACCTAGATTGGATATGTAGTTGTCTTTCGCCTTACTTCACAGACTTCTACTCTGATTCACTTTTAAAACTGTGGTATGTTTCTCACCTTAGAGGAGGTGCAAATGATTGAAAGGCTTAGATCCTGAATGAAGGCAAAAGCGGGTTGAAATGCTTTTCCAAAGCTTTCTCAAATTTTCCAAATTCTGTGTAACAGATTCACTGGTTAGCTCTGATGGCAGTGGAATCCATGAGCATTTAATCAGGTTTTAAGTGTAGCAGTCCTCTCACAGAAAGATTTATATGTGTTAAATCCCTTAATTTACAGTCAAAAAAAGAAATGGCATCCAGAATAAACCCACATGGTTTTGCCCTTTACATTTGAAGAAAACATGGCAGCAGATTCTCCAGTGTAATTTTAGCAGGTGCTTGGTTTCAGCCTGGGCCTTCCCTGATGCCTTCCAGCCATGAGTCCCCCTGGGATGTGACACCTCTTGTGCTGCAGCCCTTGAGTCCAGACCCAAGGCTTGGGCATGGAGTGATGTACAAGCAGCTGCTCTTCTCAAAAGCTACACCAGGCATCTCAAAGCACTGTGCAGCAGAAGAGACCAATAATAATTTATCCCTGAGAATTTTTCTTCAGTTTCTGCCTCATTGTCTAAAAGAGACTTCTCATATGTGTCTGATCAGGTGTAAACTATTTCAGAGTTCATTTGGGTCATTGCTGCGGAAGTTTAGGCACCCACCCTGATCTGACAGGAGTCAGATTTGTGTATAAAAACTTGGTTGTCTGTTTTTTTTTTTTGTGTTTATTTTTTTTATTTTACATTATATTATATTATACTATGTTATGTTATGTTATATTAATTATATTATATTTTATAATTTTCTATTTTTTTATTTTAGTCTCCTAACGGTAATAAGGGAAACTTCCCACCCTTGACCTGTGCATCCTGTCTTAGAACTTTTTAACATCCCTTCAATTTCCATATGGTTGAGGAGATGTCAAAACTGAATTCAATCTCTCAGAAATCTTTTTTATCCTATTTTTTTTTCAGCTGCTTTGTATTTTTTCCCAGACCATTTCCCCCTCCTGCATGTTAGGCACTATGTGATTATAGAAGAAACTTCATGATGGGCATTGAGAGGACCATTTTACATTAAATATATAATAATTCCCACACCCAAGAGAATTTAAAAAAAAAAATAGACAAAATCTACAAAGAGCTTGTTTTCCTTCCAAAAAATATCATTATTTATCTCTTCAATTTGCAATCAGCTGGCTGGTGTGACTCTGTGCTAAGCTGGAAGTAGCTGTAGTTGCTATTTTGTTGGAATAATATCAAATTTCCTTCTATGCTTTGCATAGCTGTCACCCAGTGATATGATAGGTCCATGATTTATTGACCTACTAAAAGCACTTTCACTGACTTGTCATAATAAACTTTACTTAAAACATTAAAACATAAAATATCAACCAGGAGGTTAAACAGAGATGCCTATACAAATGCTTTCAAATTTAGTTAAGCTCTGGTGCAAATCCTGGAAATGAAGACCCCAGCATAGGTTTTCTAGGAGTTGTCATGCCTGAATCTGTTGTGCTAAGTAGCAGGAATTATAAATACAAATGCCTTGAAGTATGAAGCGCTGACAAGAAGCTTGGCTGTGTCTCAAACCCTCATCAATTTTGAAGGTCTTGCTGAGATCATGAAGCTGAACCCAGCTGTAGCAACCACAATAGATTTGAATTGCCAGAAGTTGCTGGAATGTCCCCTCATACAAGCTGGTGTTGTACCACTGGTTTTTGTGTCCCTGTGACTGCTCGATTTAGGACCTATTTTTGTAAAGCCAGGGAGGCTGGCAATGACTGTGGTGTAGACCATGGCCCAGACCTTACATCAGTGTGATATTCCCTGCTTGAGGATGAATACCTATCGCTCTCTTGGTGTAGCTGGATTAATCTGTGGTCTAGCCAGCTGGGTTGTGTAGTAGGAAATAGTTCATTTAATCTGCAATAGACATCAGTGATGATCAAGGGGAATTCTCTTTCTAATTGAATGCATGTATCAGTTTTTTTCCCAGGATCTCTGAGTCAGAATGGGAAGATGCACATTTGTTCCAGTTCTCTTCAGGGTCAGAGTCCTGTGCAGCAGTGACAGGGATTCACAGCAGCAGTGTGCTGTGCTGGAGCTGTTCAGTGTTAGCTGGTTTCCCATCATGTGATGTGGGCTGCATGGCTCATGCAGTGCTGCTTGGCTTTCTCATCAGCTTTCCTGGAAGCTCACCTGAGCATCACTTGCCAAGCTGAAGAACTTACAAGTTCTTACTCAGTGACTCTCTTCTCTTTCTAATTGGTGACCAGTATTCTTAATTTTGAAAGCCATTAAACTGTTGAAATTGAAGGTAGTTTTTCTCTAAGAAGTACTTGCTTTACTAAATCCTCATTATTGTCTCGAAAAATATTAAGTAATGGGACAGCAAGACCTACTCTGCGTTTCTGTCTCTCACCTTTAGAATTGCTTTCTTTAATTTCTTCCTCAATAATTTTAGCTTGATCATGCCATAACCATCTTCAAGACTGAATATGAAGCTTTATGAATGATTCAGAAGATGCCTAGGGATTACTGTTTTAGTCACAGTAGTCCAAAATTCAACATATGTCAGGTTTATAGACCCTTTCATCTGATCCATGGAATCCCATAGACATTTCCTGAGACACTTTAAAACTGGTGAGGAAATACTACAAGGAAAGTATGTAGGTAACAAATCAGGGATCCACAAATACTTTTGTCATCGTGAGACTGCTTGAGGCTGGACATACATGTGTAAAACACTGGTGATGAAAAAATGACAGATGAGTAGTCACTAAGCTGGAAATATCAGGAAATACTAAGTTCAGTTTTCTCTGCCAGGAGGAAGGGGTGTTAAGATTAAATGGTTTCCATAAGAGGAAAAAAGAAAAATGCAGCTAAACTGTATGTTCTCTACCATGTACAAGTGCATAATGTAATATCAATAATTGTTTGTATCTGCAGTTCTTTTGTACTAGTTAAATGGGAAATAGATTATTTGCTGGAAGTATGTTTGCAGTATTTTTGATTAGGATACTACAAACTAAAGTAGTCATTCTTGGTTAAATTTTGTGAGACCGTCATTCTCCTTCATGATTTGCAGGCAATGATGATCGACCACCTCTTGCCTAGGGATGCTATGGCTAAAACCCAATTTGCAACCCTGAATGAAATTAATGACATTTCCATTCTGGACAGATGTCCAAACAGATGCTGATGAGAAGGTGATAGGGATAAGTGTGTGCAAAGCCTGATGGCAGGAAATACAACCCATGACCTGCTAAAACACGTTTTCTCCTTCAATCAGACGTGCACAGACATTGCAAGGTATCCTTGGAGGGTGAGCTGGGTGTGCTGCTGGTGTGCACCTTCCTCAGGCAGCCTGCCCGGCAGCCAAAGTTCCTGTGCTCTTTCTGGTCAGAAATGGCTTCCCTGGAGAAAGGTAAAGGGCTCAACACCACAGTTAGATGCCCACATTAGGTGGTGCACATCTCTAACCACTACACTTTCCTTTTGGAGGTCAACCTTCAAACATCTTTCCCAAGATCATTAAATGACCTCCATCCTAAAACTATCACCTTAATTAAGGAGGGTCATCAGAAAAACTCCTTTTGCCTGCTCTTATCTTGTCTCTCTTCATTCAGTCTCCTTCACTGGGCTCAGGTCAGCACTAATGTTTTTATAAGAAAGGCATCATTTCATTCTGGGCATGGAAATCTGAAATTTCCACCTGGGAACTTTGTGTATTGAGATCCTTGTGCTCCAGGCTTTCCATGGGCAGGGCATGTGCTGACTTCTGTGGGAAGGGAAAAGGAAAAGGAAAAGGAAAAGGAAAAGGAAAAGGAAAAGGAAAAGGAAAAGGAAAAGGAAAAGGAAAAGGAAAAGGAAAAGATGAGAGGATGAACATATTATCAATTTTTATACCAAATAACTGGAGTCATTATTTGATTTTTAAAAATGCCTTAAATTCACTTTTGGTCAACAGGAAAGAATTTTCAGATGGGTAAACAACAGTCAGTTTTCCATCCAAGCTTTTTTTTTTGTCCTAAGTTCAGATGGAAAGATAAAATATAGCTCACAATTTCTCTTACCTGGGCAGTTTTAATCATATAGTGTGATTGTCATACATTACACTGTTATTTCTATTGTGGGAGGAAGAATAAAAAGAAGGCTGAACAGCTTAAATTTAGAAAAATGTTACAGGAAATATTGCATTTTTCTCTCAGTGGGTGAAAATTAGCTTACTTGTACAGGGTCAGAGGGACAGCCAGGTAAAGTCTTGTCCATCAGACCAAAGGTTTTTACATGGTACTGGCTCCTTTGCCAGGATTTCCAGATCTTACACTTTTTGTGCTCCTCGTTTAGCTGTGTTTGGTGAAACTGTAATTTCATATGCTGCTAGAGAGGAGGAATGTTCATTCATTTCCTTCCTTTCTTGGTTTTCATAGTAGGATACTTGATTTTATAAAATGTAATTGCATTGACTGCTCTTGTTACCAGGATTGATTGTATTGACTTGAGTTGCATGTTGTTATGTTTTCACACTCAGGATTTGAAATACAGTTTTCCTTTTGTATTTTTTCCCCTGCATTTTGAGATTATTTACAGTACATTTTGAGTTAAAGTTCTTCTGCATTTGATTTATCAACCACTGGAATTGCTCTGAAATGCTGTCAAAAATATTCTGGTACGTGACAGTAACCACTAGAACCGATTGCTGTTGACCTCAGTCATGTCAACTATCATAACCTTCCCTCAGGTTAGAAGGTTGAGGCTGGGAAATACATTTCAGCTTCTTATTCCTGTGTGTCACGTCCTTATTGCAATCCATTTCAATTGTTCATTAGGGAATTGGGATAGCTGAGAATACCACAGTGAATAAATAATAGCAACTAGATGTCTGTAGAGAATGACGCTGGTGGCAAAATGCAGGGGATGTGGCACTGAGCCCTTGAGGTGAAGGAAAATATGAAGATTTCATTTTAGATGTGGTGGTGATGCATAAATTATTTGTGGAAGTGTGTATTTACTTAAATACCATGAGAAGTGCATGTGAGGGTAGAGACTGACATTTTTCAGACTTTGACACTTGGGTAGTTAACCCTGTATATGGGTATGTGAAAGGAAGTAGTATAATTTTTACGCCTGATGAAATTATTGAAATGTGGGACTACTTGCTATCTCTGAAAATTAGGCTACTTCTATTTAGCTGCTCAAGTGTTGTTTTTCAAAATGATTTTTAAAGACATTTTAGAGAATGCAAGTAAATGCCATGGCCTCTTTTAAAAACCTTTGCTTGAAGGGTCTGCTTTTAGCTACTTAGGTGTAACTGAAAAAATCATACACACCGTTGTAACTTTTCTCTTATTCAGATTAGTGGGAAAATTACCACTGATTTATGTGGGAGCTGGATTCAGCTGACAAATGCATAAAAATCTGACTTTAAAATTGGTCTTAAATCTTAAAAGCCACAATGTCTCTTTGTGAACACAATTGATGCTGGATTTCAGGAACATTTACTCTGATTCCTCACAAAGAGAATATATAAAAGCTATTTATGTGGTTCCTCAGCAAAAATAAAATGCCGTAGCAACAATAATTGAGAAATTTGCTTTTGTACAACTTCTGCTTTTCTTTCCTTATATTGTTTTTCACCCTTTCTCCCACTTTGTATCCTGTGACATTTGGAATTCCTTCTCTAAGTCGATGTTTTTGCAAAGACTTTGAAAAGAGATGTCTCCTCAGAAGGAGATGCTAATAGCCTCAAAGACTGGATTAGAGGACATATACATACTGTCTGTGTCGTATTAGGTCTCAAGTAAAGTCTTGTTTAAAGTAAAATACCAACTGGCTTTTGAAATGCCATCATTCCCTAAAGTCCTGTTACAGAGCCCTAAATCTCAAATACAGTATCTCTACATCTACAGGCAAAGGACAAAGGGTCAAAGACATAGTTTCTCCTTATTTAAGATTCCTCTTTCATTTTATTACAGGACCCTGGGGTAGACTCTCTCTTCAAGTCCAGTCTTCACCAATCACATGCTAATAACTTCAGCTGAAAGAGGGCTCTACCCTAATGTCATTATACTCCCAAGCAATGATTGATTGTGTTATAGTATGTTTTTGAAACCTAATTACTGTCTCAGTTTGTATTTGAGCTCATTAATCTTCTAGCCTGTAAATAAGTAAAATTGACTAAATAACTGAATTTCTTTAATGATGGGTTCAAGTTATCTTTATACCTACTGTTTCTATTAACCTTTTTCTTGCCAGAAGTGATTTTTTTTTTGTTGTTTTGTTTTTGGTTTTGTTTAGTTTTAATAAGCTTACATGGCTGGCAATGCACCTCTTTCAAGCACTCACCTCACTGAATGCATTACTGATACTGAGCAGACAGACTCAGCCTGGCTGCAGCCTCCCCATCCTTCTCAAACCAGAAGGCTGCTTTTGGGGTCCTATAAGGAGTTTTCCCTACTGCTGCAGTCTTGCAAAATTTATCTGGGGAAGCTGCTAGGAAGGTACACAGCCAGCTGTATGTTTCTGTTAAGAAGTAGATAAAAGATGAGAGGAATTCTTCAGAAAACTGTTTATTCTGTAGCGTCTGTATCGAGAGCTCTGGCCTTTGGACTGAGCAGCAGTCTCTAGGCTGGGCACCTCCATGGTGCTGGATGCCTGTAGCTCTGGCTGACAAAGAGGAGCCAGCAGCAAGATCCCAGCAGCTTGTTTGAGCAACCAGGACTAGACTTTGGGTCTAGGACCATGTGCTCTTCCAAAAAACATCCTCAAGTCCTTAAGGCAGTATGCCCTTGCACAGCCTGGAGTGGCTCCTCCAGTGTGCGGTTTTTGGACGGATGCTTTCTTTGAGACTTCAACCCTTAGGTGTGTTTGATCACAGTTACTTGAGAAGCCAGGACCTGCAGTCCTTTTTTCTTGCAAGAGTCTCATCTACTGGATTCTTGCCACTGCTGACAAATAGATGAAGGCTCTGGCAACATCCAGACTAAGCTTGTGGAACAAATTTCCAGGAAAAACAGGCATGACCACTAGCTTCAGCACAAGCAGAAACATATGGCAACTTCATCTCCTTGTTTTGGTTGCCTCTAGTAAACTGATTTAATCTACAGATACACGTACCTATTTAAATTCTCTTCCTACATGCCAGGCAGGAAGCAAGGAAAGGGTGATTGATTATTTTCATTTATTGGGAAACACTTAGATAGTCTGGACAATGGGGACTTCATAAGCACCCAGGTGGACAAGACATCTCGAGCGCTTGTCACGCTTGCCAGATGTGTTAGCTGTGACTCCAGGCCCTAAAGAGAGACTTCAATTTGATCTGTGTCTTGCCAAAGCACTTAAGCACATGCTTATCTCTAGATATATGAATAGTCCCTTGAGAATGCCCATGTGCTTAAGGTTCGGCATGCATTTAAGTGCTTTACTGGAGCAGGCTCCTGAGTCTTTCTGGGGATAATTAAGTCATGCCAAAAGCTATTTTACTGCCACATTTTCTTTCTGGTTCACAGGATGAGAAAATCCATTTTCATCAAAATACCAAGTGGATCATTTTTAACCTGATTATTTGTTAAAGGATTCATGTCATTAAAAGGAACTTCTTTGCTCCTTCCTTCCATTCAACGATGCCTATGTTTTTAATGCCCCCTCTTCTATTGCTCAGCAGTGAGGTATGCTGTAATTGAGCCAAACTCTGCTTATATACCTGGCAGTGTTAATGAAAGGTGATGACCTTTGGCCACTCCTCCAGTAATGAACCTCTCTACAGTAGGACCAGATGGTGCTTTCACTTCCAAGGGTGCAACATTACTGAGGTTATGCAGGTGCAAGTGTATTTCTGGAAAGGTTTCCTGCATGGGGAAGTGGTGCAGTGGGATTGGTAGCCAGAGGGAGAAAATGGACTTAGGAGGATAAATATAAAAGAAACATATGCAGAAAATGGAAAATATCTTTTGTGCGGTTGGTATTATGTGGCACAGACTAAGTGGTTACACTTAGTAACTGTACCCCTGTGCTGTAGGTAGGAGCTTGTGCACCTTTATGGTTTGTGGGCGAAGGAGTTTGATTGTTCATTGCTTAGCAATGTGAGAATCAAAAAAACTCGGCATGTCGGTGTGGCCGTGCATGTATAACTTAGAATTTTCTATGTAACTCCGATGAAGGGAAGGATTAAGGGGAGGAACAGGGCAAAATTTGGATTGAGAACCTGGATTGAAAAGCCTGAAAAGAAGAACTAGTCCATCCTTGGACTGAGCAACCTGCGTTCCCACAGATATGGCCAAAGGTGTTAGAATCAATGTCCAAAGCCTGAAATGGGGTGAAAGGAGGAGGGAAGCAGCATGTCTGACTGCATCCTCAGCATCTCCTGCGTTGGGGAGGTTCAGCCTCCAGTCTCCTGACAAAAACAAGCATGTTCCGCTTCATTTCCTGTTTTGGAAAATGTGGGTTGAATGCTAAAAGGCTAATTGCACATTGTTTTTAAAAATTAGTTTGATAATTCATCATATTGTAATTAAACTAATTAGAACACTATTCATTTCCAACCACCTTAATTAGGCCTCAACTTGGCAGGGAGCCCGTGAGACCAAAATGTTGCAATTTGTTAAACAATCGAAAGACTTTGATAACAAATGACTGTATTCAGCTACATTTTAGTTAATAAGATTTATATATTAATCTAGTTATACTTTGTTCCCTCAGAATCTGGCAGGGCTTGCAGGTCTTCTGATCCCCCTACGAAATTCTTGAAGTCTGAGTTAAAATAACTGGAAAATTTTCCCTCCTGATTTTTAGCACTGTAGCAGGCATTTGTGAGACTATGAAATTATTCTTTAAAAAACATTTTTTAATTTTATTTTTCCCTTCTTCTAATCGAGTAAACAGCTTTCAAAGTAAAATAGCAGGTTCGTGGGGCAGATGCAAACTGGGTCTGCAGGCTGGGAGGGTGTTGGTGTGTCCGGCTCTCTGGGTCTGCTTTTGGGGGCGCTGTTGGATCAGGCTGCACTTTTTCGGTTGCACACACAGGAGATTCCCTTTGTACCCTTTTTGGACTTCTGGCCCTTGTCATATCACTGTGACAAATGCTTGGCGGGGGCATGAGCTGGCACCCCAAACTCACATGAGAGGTGGAGGACTTCCGTGGTGGCTGGTTCATCAGCGGTGAATTTCCCTGCATGCTCTCTTTGACAGCATAATGAAGTGATAATTACCTAAATGAATAAATGTTGATGGCTGAGATAAATATCCACATTCCCTTAATCTATTTTCCTCTGAAATTGCTAAAGGAAATTTGGCTTTAATGGGAGGTATATGTCAATTTTTACAAATGATTGTAAATCTGTTTAGAGAGAACTTAGATGAGTCAGTCTCTGTTTCAGCAGTAAAAGTTATTGATGTATGAAGGCACAAGATGGACCAAAAAAAATTGAACAAGATATTGTAATAATTATGTTTCTTAGTGTCACTACCTTTTGCAACATCTGGTTTGTTTCTGTTCTTTCCACATCCTGCAGATGCTGCTGAACACATGAGAAGCACTGATGAGAGAATATTTTAGCCAAGAAGCAATTTCAATGAATATTATAAAAGGGTATCCTCTTAACTCTCCAGAAGTTGAGTAAGTAAAGAATTCTAGTTTCATAGCTAGTAAAGATCAGATCAATAAGCAAATGGGCCAGGAGCCCTCTAAAAGTGTCAGGAATAATCTGTTGTGGATGAAATAGAAAAGTATCTGGAAACAGTATGAAGTAATAAATCCAGATGGAGTGTTATTCTGACGCCCTTCTTGAGCCTTACTCCTTAAATAGTCTTACTGATATTAGAGGCTTGTGTTCAGGCTGCTGATGTTTCCTTCCTTGCCCATCTCTGATTCACATGGCAGAGAAAAAGAAGGTTAAGGAAATGCAAAAAACCTACATACAAACAATTTTTCTGGTGTGTTTCTGGGTTGTGTAGCTTACTGATGGGCCAGGTTTTAAATTCTGTCTGCCCAGCATCTGTCCAGTCTGGCAGACAGAGGGCTGTCTGCACAGCAGGGCACAGGACAGTGCACAGGACAGCTGAGGGATCCAGCCTCTTGTTGTTGTAGAGTTTGGAAGGGCAGCCTGTTTTTTGCTTTGCCTTTGCCTTTAAGCTGCCCTTAGCTCTTAAATAGTCCTAAAATAGTTAGTTAGTCTGAGGTTGCTGACTGGTTTTCCATCCTGTTTCACCTAGTTTTATCTGTTGGTCATTTTTCCACGAGTCTAGGCACCTTTCTGAACACTGGGGAATCTTCCAGAAAAGGCTGAAAGTCAAGAAAGTTGCAAACTATCATTCAGCAAGAGCACGAGTTTCTGCCATGGCCTTGATTAGAGCAGCTCCCCGGGCTCAAGAGACAGAAATGCAGCCACTGCTCCTTGCCCCAGTCATTCTGCAGTTCTCAGAGGTAACTCATCATCTTCTATCCTTGATGTCAGAGGTGGGCAGAACTCCTTCCTCTTGCTGCCTCCTCAAAATACAGATGGCAAAGAAAAAATACTGAGTGCATTGAAGTTAATGGTAAATTTCTGCTGGTTTCTCAGTGGCTTGGGCTTTGCTTGCAGGCTGGAATGGGAAAGAGTGATGGAAAGGGTGACTCTGAAACAGTCTGAGTTGAGAATCTGAAAAAGACTGAGGAAGGAAAAGGTTGCTATATGTAACGGCTCTTTGTCAGGGAAAAATAGGACATTATGAAAGAGATACTAGAGGAGTTCTGCTGGGACTTAGTAAGTGATAGGACAGGAGTGGGGAGGCTACAGAAAAGGCATGGTGGTACCTTGGCCTTTGGCATGGTACTGCCAACTGGTCCCAGTGTAATTCTGAGGCGAATTTAAAAATGGGTACCTGGAAGTTAGGCTGAGTGTCTTAAATGGACTTCAGCTGCCTGTGCTGCTGGAGAAAAATCTTCTTCAAAGTCTTCTTTTTATGTAGATGAGCATAAATTAATGGTTATTTTTCAGTGAAGAAACAGCAGTAGATGGGAAGGTGAATAAACAGGTGCATCATTTCTCTCCTCCCCTCTTGAGCAGCTCATTTTAATATACACCAGTTACTGCTGTGCATAATAATGAACATCTGTCAAATGCTTTCCAGAGTGTGTGAAAATCCACCTACAGAGCTTAAAAGCAGGCAAGCCGTGCAGTAGCTGTGCTGCTTCCCATACTGCCAGAGAAACTTCTCCAAGCTGAAATCTCTCCACGCTCTACTTCAGGCTTCTCTTTTCTAGTCAAATACGTTATTTCTCTGCACAAAACATAAGGAGGCTCCAGTGACCACCAGTGTCCCTAATGTAGTTTCATAAAATCTCTGACTCCTCTTGAGTCCAAAGCCCTGGAGACCCCCAGTTCCCGAGGTGATGGCCTCCAGCCAGGAAAGAATGAGGTCCCCTAGGTCAAATTCTCCCTCCAGATAGAGCCATTGCAACCCTAATAAAGGAAATGAGGTTGCCAGGGTGTGGTTGGAGACAGAATCTGGCCATATTTGAACTCTGTGGAGTGACTCCAGGATGAGATCAAGAATTGGCCTCTCCCTTCAGCCTCCCCTTCAATCTTAGCTCTTTATAAAGCAGCATACGTTGCCTCACACTTGCATTCCTGTAGCAGAGGCTGGGTCCAAAGCCCTCTAAAGATGCTTGGAGATTTCCTTTTGGAGACTAGATCAGGTTACCAGACAAGACATACCATCCAACTGCAATAAACTCGTTCCTTAGATGTATTTTTGTTCAGACAAATCTCAGACTTAATAATCACAGCTGAATTCGAAAATTCCTTTTTCTCTTTTTCTTTGTACCGCTGAGAAGTAAAAAGGAGATGGAAAAAATACCCTCCAAATAAAATCCAGCACTTAGCTGTGAGAGCCTGCATTTGGTTGGTGATGTTTTGTGGAGGTCACAGGGAGTCATGAAAAACATGATTAGAACAACATCAAGCGGGGGGCCCCAGTTTGGCACTGAAGCATCCATTTGGGTATATCATATTGCATTGTGTGATGTAAGAATGTGGGCTAGTGTAATCAAAATGTAACTGCAATCCTTACCAAAAACACCTGTTTAACCTCAGCTAACCCAGGAAGAGAATGTCAGATTTTTTATTTCCTTACTTGAGCATCAGAGGTGCAGTGCTGAAAGCACAATAATGAAGCTTCTGTTTGTAGGTCCTGGAAATTGAAGTATTTAGAGCTTGTGCCCAGTCTATCCCCAAATACTTTTTATGTTCCTTAGTTATGTGATTACTTAACTTAGCTATGTGCTTGGGAAGACTGCTGAAGTGAGGGAAGCGGAGTCTGAGGATGGAAATATTTCATCTGTGATTTGATAAACTGTGGCTTGTGGCTTGAGCTGCTTCTGGCCCAAGAACAGAGGTCTGTAAAGTACCAAGGAAGCAGCAAGGTCTTTTGGCACTTTTTGAGGAAAAACTGGTTTGAAAAAAAGAGTGCTGAATTATGATCAGGGCTCAGAACCCAGATCTGAGTTGAAATTGCCAATTTTATCACTTTGCCCAGAGAGCCCTTGGAATCATTCCCTTGGTGATAAATGCTGAGTAGCTGCCAAGCAGGGTGGCAGCACAGCAAAGAATAAATGTTGTGATGGTTCAGGTATCAGTGTGAAACTGAGACTGAAGAGAAAAAAAATCTTGCCTTCTATTCTGCTTCTATTTCTCTTGATTTTACGTGTCTAGAGATTCGTTTTCAGTTTAAGTCAATCACTAAAATTCCTTCTTTTTTCAGTGATTCATCCTCCTAATGCAGTCTCTGGTGTATAGGATGATTTATATATGATTTATATTCTGAAGAAATTTCTCTAACAGCTGGAGCACATATAACTACCTGAGATGAGATGAGATGAGATGCTGTGAACTTTTAGTTAGCTGAGATGAGGTGAGATGACTCATGGCACCCCAGCTGATTACTTCTCTAGAGCAAGGATACCCACACTTCCATGTTTCATCAGTGTAACTACTTGTAAGGATAAATGTTAAATTTTAAAAGGAGCACCTTTCAAAGAGCCTACATAAGACAATGTTTCAGAAGTTAGTGGGAAGCACTCATTTGGTTTTTTATAATTCCCAAAGAAGGCTGAAAAGCCACCACAGATGATTCAGAGGTTTGGAGTTTCTTTCATTTCTGATAGTCCAATGCTTTCCTTCACTTGCAGTGACATTGGTGTTGAATTGCTCTTTATATCTTGAGCAACCTTTTTCTGCACTGTGCTGGGAAGCTTCTCGCTGCTTTGTATAAGACCAGGAGTCCTCAAGGAGATTTTGTGTTTTAGGGTGTTGACCTAAGAGCTCCAGTGCAGGATGCAGGTGGCTCAGTGAAGACACATGGAGCTGCAGCTGAGGCTACATCTTGAACAGGTAATACATAAATCAACAAGCTTTATTGACTCCAGCAGAGCTATTGCTTTGCTTCCAGTCCAAAGTGTCTAGAGGGTATGTGGTGCTTTTGCACTTCCAAACAGAATCCTGAGTGGAGCTGTTGCAAGGTAAAGGTGTAGTTTTGGGAGGGTAATCTGTAATGGAAAGAAAAGAGGGATTTCTGAGACAATATCAGAAAAATGAGAAAATTTGTGTTTTAAAGATTTGGAGAAGCTGTTCTGGCAAAAGGACTCAGAGCTGAAATGACAGAAATCTGTCACAAGGGGAGTTTGCTAACTCTACTGTGCTCAAGTCCCTGGTTATATTCTGGATGGATGATCTACTGAGGCCTTTTCTGCTGAAATGTACCATGAAGTTTTGTACAGGGTTGGATAGAAAATAAAAAGAACATTGGCATAGACCAAATGAACAAAACAGTGACACCCCCATGTCACCAGCAGACCACACTCTAAAGTGTGCAGTGTGCTCTGCCTTTGGCACAGCAGCACTTACAAGGCCCAGAGTCATTGCATGGAGCCAATGCATTGTCTGTCTGTGCTGTGACTGATTTTACCAGCATTATATAAATCACTCATTCCCACAGGCATTAAATTGTTGTTGTAAATTGAGTTGTGAATATTTTTTACCAATTGTATTTGTTCCTATTTTTTTTAATCAAAGCAAGGTGAAAGAAGATCCTTTGCTGATGTCTTGTTTCAGAGAATAGTTTATCTTGAGACAGACAAGAGTGTATCAAGTTCTTCACAGGCTTGTCAAGGCAAATACTTGTCAGTGCCTTAAATATTTTCAGAAATATTAGGGAATTATGAATATTAGGACATAATCTCGCAAGAGGGATAAGAGCATAAGTTCCAGTTGACCCCTCCCACCCTTTTCCCTGAGCCCACAAAGCCTAGAGGGACTAGTTACATTTGGAAACAGATGCCCCTACAATTAGGGAGGAAGAAACGTGACTGACTGTTTGGAAAAGACACCTTTGGGTAACATATCAGCAGATCCACAGGTTCATTACAAAGGGGAATCTGAAAATCAGCTTAAGGTCTCTGCTCACTGCTCCTCTTCCACGAAGGCAGTTTATGTCAATGAAGATGCCTCCATAGTTCTTCACCTAGAAAGGTTCAGATATGGGAGGGCCTGTGGAAATTTACAGCAAGCCAAAAAGCCCAGTACTGAAATTTCTTTAATCTGATCAGACTTGTTCTTAACCCCGAGACATAAATATCCAGCACATTACAGCTTTGATTTACTATTATGCATGTATCAGAGCAACAGTGGTCCTTTTGAATTATGCATTCTCTTAACAGAACATTAAACCTTATGGGGAGATGGAGTGGCCCAACACACAGCTATTATCCTGACAGAAGGGAGGGTGAGATCAAGAGTAATGCTCCCAAGCTACAGAAACTGAGTTTTTGTTGGATTGCTTGAATGAGCATTATAAATAGCACTTTGTTCCTTCTCGTTAATAAATAGTGTTTAGATTGTTCACGAGAAACCTGATAGATGGCTCATCAAGAAGAACAGGAGGGATTATTATTTGACATAAAAGAAGAACAACATCTCTAACTCCTGAAACTTGCCTTGAAACTGCTGAACACGTGCAGCAGAACTGTGCCTTGGCTTCTGATAAAAAGCATATCTTTTAATAACCTAAAAATTCATTTTTATTGGTTCTTCGTATCAAGACATGCCCAAAAGTTACTACAGTACTGTAGGAAATCAAGTTTGATTTTGTAATATAGTCAAATGAGTACTTTGGAGGGCTATGTCTAAGATCAATAAGGACGCAGTAACTACATTTGCTGTCATATGATGATATTGATGTAAAAACATAGTGGCCAAAATGATAAAATCAATTTCCTAATTTAATCAGAAATGTTTATTGATACTATTAAAGCTGAATTCAATAGCTCCTGATATCCAGGTAATTTCTTATCTGTCAGAAAAACATATTGAAATGTTCTTTCTTTTAAATGCTTGGAGTTAAATCATTGAAAAAAACCCTCAGCAACCTGTGGCTGAAATGGGCAGAGGATGGTAGATGGGGAGGTGGGAGGAGCTTTTATGGTGCTTTATACGAAATGCTTTAAGCTTTGCAGAGCTCTTCTGTATTCATACATTCCATGTGTGCATGCATGAAGTGATGGCCCAGGCTATTCTGACTTCTTGTACTGCATAATCCTGGGATTCTGCAGCTACTCCTCTGTGGTGGGCGATAAGGATGGGAATGAATGTGGTTTTAAGAAACAAAAACCCAGTTCTTGGCTTTGTTCTTACTCCTGTGCCCCAATCTAGCCAGTGTTTGGGCTAAATCCTAAAAATACGCTGCCAGGGCAGTGCAGCAGGCTGCGGTGGCCTCAGAGCAGATCAGCAGTGTGTGGGGTCAGAATTCACTGGTGAGAGTAGTCTGTGCAGGTGGAGGAGAGGAACAGGAAGCTGGAAGTGTCCAGGTATGGATTATATCTGCCATGTGGAGATGAAATGTTTTGTTCTCTTCATGATGCTCTCTGAGCACTAAGGGTATCACAAGGTACCACAAGGACTGGGAAAGACACAACCCCACTGTAGAGATCAGGGGGTCACCATTGATGTAGCTCTTTAGGAACAAGAGAAAAATGTTTTTAAAAAAAGTTATAAATAGATAAATAAGAATTGAGATTTTTATGTGATTGCAATTGACTGACTTAGAGAAGATTTCATGGACCATAGGGGTCTAAAAGCTAGAGGAATGATAGTTAAGACTGCCTAATTCTCTCTCTGAAGACTGTATGCATAATAGAATAAATCCATTAATCTTGGGCAGCAATATTGAATATGTACTTCTCTGTGGAGCTGAAACTGAGGTCATCCCTGGATGGGTTATTTTAATGCTTTTTTTTTCATATGGTACTTCTGTTTTTTAAATACTTCATTTTAAAAGAAGCCATCTGGTGAGAAATACTCTGTTTCATCAGAGCATTTTTGCCCGCTAAAGAAATCAGTTTCTGCGTAGAAGGTGAAACTTTTTAGCTCCTCTTTCTCTCTTGAGCTATGTAAGATTATAGGTCTTGCATTTGAGTATATATTTGAAATTGATCAATATAAATTATTGATGCAGCAATTTATTTTTATTTTTACATAGCTAGTCAAAGATGAGTACTTCTTCTAGGGCAGTACAAGAAAAAATTGCTATGATGGAAAGGTATATTTTCACTCCTTGAAGTAAACGTGAGTGATGTTTATTTGTGACATACCAGGAACAGCTCTAGATATGTACAAATTGATTTATACTGAGATTCATGGTTCTCATTACTTTAAATCCTGTAGGAAGGTGCTTTGCATAGGCCAGAAACGAGTTCATTCCATGTCTCTAGGCTGACTGCAAACTAAACATACTCCTAAACATTCTTTACTATGTCTTTTAAGGCACTTTGCAAGGATGGAGACCAGATAACTGCCACAGCCCAGCGTTCAAAATCATTTCCAGGAGGCAATTTTTTGGTGGATAAAGTACAGTTTGGGTTACTCTTAAATTCAGTCTGAAAACTTGACTCTGCTACAAGATTTCTGTAGTCCTTAAACTGAAGAAGGTAACCTAAGCTCACAGAGTAGGTTTAGATCGGATATTCACAATAAATTCTTCCTGTGAGGGTGGTGAGGCCATGGCACAGGCTGTCCAGAGAGGCTGTGGCTGCCCCTCCACTGAAGGTGTTCAAGGCCAGGCTGGATGGAGCTCTGACCCACCTGGGACCATGGAAAGTGTCCCTGCCTGTGGTGGGGTGGGGCTGGAACTTGATGGACTTTAAGGTTTGTTCCAGCCCCAACCATTCTGTGATTCTGTGAAACTGCCCATCCCTCAGGTACAAATCTGAACGCAGATACTCTGCACAGTGGTAGTGAGAGGGTCTTATCACACATACAAGTCTTCCTTGGTGTTTTTGTAAAGTTGCAGGAACCATTTGGGAAGCCAACAATGAAATTCACTGCTGTCATCTCTTCTTTCATTATGTTTGTTAGTATGGAATCAAATAATCTTTCCTCCTTCCTACTCCAGACAGTGATAGGAGCAAGCCTGAGCAACCCACCTGTCTCAAGGTTTGTGGAGTAAGGGATTTTTAATATGACAGGCAAGAAGATAGATGAGGCATTTTTCGAAGTGGAAACAAAATTCAAGTCACTAAATCACACACACAGAGCAAGTGCTCCTTTCTCTAGTATTTCCAGAAATTCCTCATTGTCCTTGAAACGTGACCAGTGAATCTGAGATCATGATTTCTTTTTCTTTGCAGAATTACATGAAGGATTTATATTCAACTTGGTGAGTGAGACCATTCCTTGAGAACGTAGGCTCATTCTCCTAGATTTGTACAGGCTTGTTTTACTGGACTTGAATCTTTTAAAACTGTGAGTCCAAGTCTGTTCTGTGGAAGTGCAAGTGCATGTTCACCCCTCAACTAATAGAAAAAAAAAAAGAACTGCCAGAAGGGGCATTCCTCTTTCAACACTTATTGTGGGATGGAATGAACAATCCTCAGAAAGCTCTCTTTTTCTATTATGGAAAGAGTGTAGAGAATGAGAATAGAGGCAATTCTGACTTTTGTGTGTTTATAGGAGAACCATAGATTTTGGATGCACGCAAATCCAAAAATCCTGTAAGCTGGCAATAAATGAACTACAAAGTCCAGAAGATTTTGTTACCTATTAAAATGGGATTGGCTGCCTCAGTGTTTAAAGCTTTTCTGTGAGATTTAACTGAAGGAGTGCAACCAATTAGTTAAAGATTAGTTTATGGACTAAACAGGGCTTAGGTCTTTTCCTCGCTTCAGTGTAGTTTGTCTCAGTGCTAATTGCTTGTCCATATTTTAATTTCCTTCAGCATAAATAATGATGATAATGTATAAATCAAAATGGTCTTCTGTAATATAATTCAGGAAGAATTATTGATTGCTAGACTATTTTTTGATTGAACTACTTTTGAGAAATAGGAATGACAAGACTTGTTTTCATATGACAAGTAGCTGAGTCTTTGATATCTGATTTGAAATATTTGTCTATATAACACATATCAGTAAAGCAATTTGTATCCAGTTTGAAGCTGAGAAACTGGCGTATTTTATGGCTGATATAATTGATTTAGAAACTGACTTACCAGATTGTCCTATGTGCACTAGAGAGGAATGGGGCTGCTGAAGTGTGCCAGGGTGGGGGAAGAATGGAGACTTATTCTTGGAAATGTTCCGATGTTTTGGAGAAGCATTTAGAGAAGCCACAGGAATGCCAGGATTAAGAGCCTGAATGCAGAATAAAAGCTTAAGGAGATGGTGATGGATTTTTTAGTTCTTTTATTAAGATCACATACTGTGCTGTATTTAGTACAGGTTACCTTCGTTTCCAAAAGTTGCAGTCATATCTGAGAAGGGAGTGAATGAAAAGGGCCGTGAGATGAAACTAGTTCTAAAAAAAATGTGAAGATTGGCTAAAAACTTTAATCTTATGAAAGAATAATATATGTTTTTTATAAGCTATATAAGATCTTAAATCCTATACCCAAATCTACATTTCTATCGTGGTGTCATAAAGCCCGTAAAATTTTTGGTTGTCTACCATGGAAATGCAGTGCTGAGCATTTTGCTGTGAATGTGGTAGACTGAGGTCATGGAGACATTACTAGATCTTTTATCACCCTGCATCCAGGCAAATAAAATGCAAAAACCAGTTTTTAAAGCCCAAATCTCTAAAATGTCAAAAGGGTTTCTGAGTTTTAGAGCTTGAAATAGAGGCTCTTGGCAAAATGCCTTGTGCTGCGCTGTTAACATTTTTTAAATGACAGTGAAATGGCCACCTAGAGCAATAAGGAAAACTTTGTGTTTTCTTCTTCATTAGGCTGACAAAGTATGAAATTTGCCACTTAACCATAATTACCCCTTTAGATCCCTTGTTTCTTCCTGCAGTTTATGTGGAATTCTGAATTCGGAGATGCTCATCTAGATGAAAATTCTTGGCCTAAACCAGATGATGGAAATGCGCCATGGGAAAGCACATATGTTACTAGAAAGTATAAACATAGTAGGTTTGGTCAGTGAAAAATTCAGTGATTTAAAAATATTATACTGAATATGCTGAGAAAATGAGACAAACTGGAAGAGAAAAATACCAAAACCTAAGCAATTAAATAGCCTCTTGAAAAAAAAACAAAGTACTTCATAACTTTAGAATGGAGGAAAACAAGGATATTTAAATGGTCAGAAGCAGGTTTGGTGTCACAATATGACTTGGGATCAGCTTAACTATCCATAGCTATTTTGGTGGTCGAGCCTAAAAGAATTCAGGTGTTGTTAGAGATAAATTTGTGGATATTTATGTGGCTCATGTTTCCCTTCCTAAAACTGGGAAACAGTCAAAATAAAAATTTGTCAGAGGTGTCCTGCAACTTTTTTGAAAGAGCTAAAAAAATGACAAAAATATTTTTGTTGGCTGTTCAGTTTCTGGATCTGTAACATAGGAAATTCTTATGGAAGAAATGTTAGTGTCTGGCAGCCTTGAAAGAAAAAAGAAGAGATCCTATTCGAAAAATTAACTTCAATTTGAGGTCGACTTTTGAGTTTCTAGGGAGATTTTCATCAATTAATATAAATTTAACACCTAGGAATTCGTTGTATCTCTGTAGTTGGTGGGAGAAAAATGATCACTTCCATAGAATGATGAAGCTGTATTGTCCTTGACAGTTATTTTAGAATGGGCTGAATCATACACTAAAGATAGTTATCCCTCTCTGCTGGCTACAGGCAGCTCTGATAAGTAGCCTAGACTTAACTACTGAAGTTTTTGATGGCTCATGTGGATGAAGCATGTCCTCCTGCAGTGACTCTAAGTCCATCTCTGATCCAACACATCTGCTTTTAATAATCCAAAATAAAAAAGTCTCCCCTTCTTAAGCATTCGTATTAATTAGGTGCGAAAAATTACTTTTTGGATCAGTTCACTAGCACTTCAAGGTCGTTTACCCACCTCTGAATGACCTAAGACATATAAACCATGATAGAGCAAGTGAGAAGAAGGAAACAGAAGCACCACTTTTTGAAGTAGGAAAGAACAGCATGAAAATAGTCCGTTTTCTTTTGGTTTCATATTTGCTTTTGTTCATCTCTTGAACTTGCAAATTTCATCAAACAATCTGTCAGCACTTGTATGGTGAACAGAGCCCTTCAGCAGGAACAGTAAAAGGAAGCCACCAGTAGCTGGTCCTTTTTGTAATTTAAGCATATCATTCAATCCACTTCCATGGGTGGGACTTCTCTTCAGAGGCACTGAACACGTGTTTGTCTGTGAAAGGGCCTTCACCTCGGTAATTATATGAATGTGAGAGACCCAGCTGAAAGCAGGGGCCTGAATTGGAGCTGTGTCTCCTCTGCCTCAAAAAACAACTCAGATCCATGTAAGGTCCTCAGCAGGAAGCTGCCTAGAGCTAATTAATTAAAAACTCTAGGTAAAATAGTGAATTAGAAGTGCTTTCCAGCAATAAGGAGTTCTGACCAGGGACATGTTGAGAATAGTGTTTCAGAAATAAATTGTGAAATGAAAAGGTACTGGAGGTGTTAACCTACACTCAGTGCTTTCTTGGATCCCATGAAAGGATGGGTTTAGTCCTGAAAGTTAATTCAGAGGAGTGACACCGGCGTCACAATGTGGAGAATGCTACTTATAACCCATCATAGTCTTCGAGTACTTCGGGTACTGAAAATATGTTTTTAAATACTTTGTAAACCTGTGAGAGTGTGGATCTGTTTTAGTGACATATTTCTAAGACATGATTGCAGTAAATAATTGTAGTTCAATAACAAATGCACTGAAGATGGGAGGAAGGATGCATGCTGCTGCTTTTCACAGTGTTTCCTGTGTCTGAATATCATAAATCATAAAACATTTCAGCAAGGTGGCTAAATGATTTTGCTTATCTTGGAGTTTGCTGAGCTTTTCTGTTTGCTAGAGGAGTCCTTAAGATGACATTCTATTTCTCTTACTTGGCAATTTAGCAGTGTTTTGTTCCTTAAAGGGTACTGAAATCTTTTAGTAATACTGCATTCCTTTTGCTGTAATTCTAAAATACTAATTATCTGGAGAAGGGTTTGCAATTGTCACAGAACCAGGAGGTACAGGCAAAACAAGTGTTTCGACTCAACATAGAACTTAGGATCTTTGGGGTAAAATTCACACAAATGACTAGATCAACTCATCTAGTCCTCTGCCCAGAGTAGGGTTGATTTCATCTTTCGTCTTGTTCAACTTGTTCTTACAAATGCCTGGTGCTGAAAATTTTATCATGTGCTGCTTGTTCTCAGGCAATCCAGTTAAATTCTGCACTCTTAGAATTAGAAACTTGTTGCTATTGTCTGACCTGAATCTCTCAGATGTTGGTTTATCCCTGTAGTTTATCCCTGTTGGACACAAATAAACCAGATGATGCTGTTTATTTGTTTGTTTGCTTTAACCCTTACAAGTTCCTTGTTTCACAAGATGGTTTTAATTCCTTTTTCGCATGTGATTGCTTGACTCCTCTTTGTCCAAAGTCAGAGCAGCTCTCCTGTGAAAACAGAGAGCTGGGGATGTCCAGCCTGTGGAAAGCTCCAGGGGACCTTAGAGCCCCTTGCAGTGCCTAAAGGGGCTATGGGAGTACTGTAAAGGGGCTCCTGACAGGGGCATGGAGTGACTGACAGGACAAAGGAGAGTGGCTTTAAACTGAAAAAGGGCAGGTTTAGATTAGATACCAAAAGAAATTCTTGACTGTGAGGGTGGTGACACACAGGAACACATTTTCTAGAGAGGCTGTGGATGTCTCATCCCTGGGAATGTTCAAGGCCGGTTTGGACGGGGCTTTGAACAACCTGGCCATGGCAGGGAGTGGGAATTAGATGAACTTTAATGTGCCTTTCAGTCCAAACCATTCTAGGATACTATTAATTCAATATTAGATACTCAGTGTCAAGGATGACACCTCATTCATTGTGTATCTCATGTAATAAAAGAATTCCTGTCTCCTTATTCTTCTTTGTAAATTTAGTATTCTCCAGGTGCAGAGAGATACCAAGAGCTGATCCTGCTTTTTGCTGGTAAGAAAATGCAGTACTTTTTTAGAGATCCAAAAAAGAGATCTGCAAGGATTTATTGCTGCCAAAGGCCTGCCTGCCTGCCTATGCAGAAATCTGAAGAATGAGTCTTCTGCTCATGAAAATGTGATCCTTTATGAGAAAGAGAAAACTGTGATCTGCTGTTCTTGTTTGGAGCTCTCTTTTTTCAGGTTCTTTTGATTGGCGAGAAACGCGTACGTATTTTAATTACATCTGGCCTTTTTACAACATGACTAAGCTGTCCAACAGATGTCTGCTTTGGGTCTGAACAGCATGAACATATGACAGGGAGGCAAACAATAATCCCAGGGAGTTTCATCCTTCTTGCTTTTCACACAGATTTGGTCACACTATATCAAACGCCTGTGCGAGTCCTTTATTCTTTCGAAAGAGTAACATTGACAACAAGTACGTTCTGAGTCTGGCCTCTTCTTATGGCTTCTAAAGAGTAAAGCCCTCTTCAGGAAGGTATCTTCAGATCACATCTAAATTGCCACTCATAACCTGATGATGTGCACCAGGATGGAAGCTTTATAGGCTATACTGCAGCAGAAACCCTGAAGGAGAACTAGGAAATGGATACCATCAGGCCACATTTGGAGGACTGGAAATAATTTACCCATAACTCTTGATTTAATCTATCTGTCTGTTCAAATACATCTCTCATCTAATCAATCTGAACAAGAGGACTGAAATCCTGGAAATAGTGTGTTTATTAGTCTTAAAAAAAAAAAGAAAAAAAAAGAGAAAAAAAAAGAGAAGTCCTGGAAATGTGTGTTTTAACAAGTTGTTGAGTTAGCAATTCTTTCTTGCTCTACAGCCCAGCCCTGCCACACATACTGTAACTTTCATCTCCAGCCAGAAAACTTCAAAGTCCTTCTGAGGTCAGGGGCAGTGTGGCAACATGTATTAAATCAAGAGTTCCCAGATCAGCGTACGTTCTCGGATGTGGACAGGGACTGCAATGTATGATGGTGTTATAGAAACTTGGAGAGATTGAGGATCTGGGGATGAATCAGCCTGCAGAATGGAGAAGATTAGATTTTGTTTGGTTTGTTTAGAGTTTGTTAATTACTACGCTATAAGGAGCAAAGGGCACACACATGACTGCAGTGTGTTGTCCTGCAGCTTTCTGTGTTAGCTCTGCTCATTGGTGAAATTCATGTGAGGGCGCTGCACAACCCAGCTGGTAAACAAAATCCTCTCAAAGGGCAAGGAAACAGTCCTTTTCCAAATGTACCTTTATCAGAAACATAATGAAAACACGTTTTAGAAGGTGAAAGAGTCATCTGTAGTAATAGTAACCTTGCAGCAGAGCTCTGAATTGGTTGGTTTGTAACCACATCTAGTTTTTGTTCCGTTTGATATAATCTCATTTTCAGTTCACAACCATCATGTTCTTTCTGTCCTGAGAATGAAATGCAAGCTACTCCCTGCCTGATGTGTTTCTGCTCAGAGCAGGCACTTAACTTTATTAGGCAGCAGTAACTGTTGTGACTTCTCCTTCAAACCCATTGGAAAGAACCACAATGAAAAATATACATTTTTTTTCTGCTACAGAAACAAAACCAAAGCTTTGTAGTAACTGGCAACAGTTTACCCATTATCAGATGAACTAATATCCTGAAATTGTTAGAATACACAAAAATTCGTGACAGTAGGATTTTTTGCCAAAACAGATTTGCATTTGAATCAACAAAATAATACGCATGTAAAGCCTGCTTTCATTCCTTGAAAAGACAAGGATTTAAATAAGGTTTTAAATAAGATTTTCATTTCTATAACCTCCCTTTAGGATCAGTAGAGATAAACAGAGGGAAGCATCTTGACTTTTGCGTGCAATGAATTGTTTTTTGGAATTGCCCATGTAATTTAGGCACTTCAGTGAAGTGCATACAGTTCAGCGTGGCGTGTTTAGCTAAAAAAGCACACTGCCATATGTGCAGGGTATGTGGAGTACCTGACTGCTTTGCATGTGCACTACACGCTTTTTTCCATAAAACTGCAGAAAGGATAGAGAAGAAAAATCTTCAAACTGTTTAAATGAATCTGCATGCACTATGTTACTAGTCCTCCTGCAAATGTAATTAGTTGATATATCCTTATACTATACATAAACAATATTTGCTTTGAAAAGCTCTTTTTAAACCCCACTTCCAAATTTCCTTAGAAACTTTGATTGACAGGGTGAGCTTAGTTAACTAAAGAGAGAGTAATAAAATTAGTTAATGTGACTGGTAGCATGGCTGCAGTTTCCAATACTCAGTCTAATTCTGCCAGATAACTAAGTTGGAATGCTGATTTCTCATAAAACATCTCCTTCCAAATGAATCATCCTCTTTGCTTCAGGTCTACTCTGTTCTTGCTTTTCTTCAAGTTTCCCATCCACCTCTTGGCTGGTCCTGATTTAGTATGGATGCCAATCTGTCATTATGAGAGCGGGATATGAAAACACAGTTAAATGAACTTACATAATATTTCTGAACTTCAGCTAAAGCATGGTTTAGATTTTCAGCTGAGATTCAGGTAGTTTCTATTTTTGCCAAATAGATTACCTCATTGCTGAATAAAATCTCTATCTTGCTTCATCAGCATTGCTCTGTGAAAAAAAAAGAAATTAATCAGATTTCCTGCTGTTCCATTAGCTTTTTTTTCTTTTCTTTTTTTTTTTTTCATTTAATATTTCAGCTGCCTCCAAGATGATTTTTTAATACTAAAAGGGCTTAGTCAATTTTCAGGACTAACTACTTGCAAAATGTCAGTTTAATAAAGCAGGTTTGTTGCTAGAACTTGGCACAAAAAGAAAAGCTGAAGCAATGTAAAAATTTATTTTGATGAACTTCAAAAAAAAAAAAAAAAGAGGGGAGGAAGGGATGGCAGTCCTGGTTGTTTCTGAATGCCCTTGATTTCTGTAACATCTGAGTCAACTGAGGCTACTCAGCATTTTTGGCGTTCACATTCTTCATGGACAGAAATCAGGAGGAACTCTGGCGTACCTGAAGTGATAGACTGAGCAGTCAGCCCTCAGACAGCCCATCAAAACATTTCATTCTGCAGCCAGATTCTAGTCACAGTGTGCTAAAAGTCCACGACGACCACTGTCAGCTGAGGCATCTATGATGAGCATCTTTACAGCATTATCCAGCTGCACTTTAAACTTCCATGCTTTAAATCTACCCATTGATGAAAGGTTTGGATGTAAAATTTGACACAGCTTCTCTCACATATTTCATGCTAGTAGAGAGTGGACTACAGCTGAAATGGTTGAAAAGAAATAAAACCATTCAAAAAATGGCTGTGAAAACCCAGTCTTGTAAATTTCTTATAATGAAATAAAGTCTCAAGACCAAAATACATATAAATGTAGCACATTAAATATTTAAAAGGCCAAAATAGAATCAAAATGAGAAAATCAGACTTGGAGAAAAATGCTAATGTTTTAATTATTCCATTCAACTGATTTTGATTTTTTTTTTTAATTTTATGAAGAAACAGCCCATTTCATTCTGGGTCAGCTCCAAAAGATATTTCTTCTCATCTGTTTGCTCAGGTACCCTTCTGGCCTATATTAGCCTTGCTAGAGCTCCGTGTAGGGCAGGAATATTTTGATACCAAGCCAAAGGACAGACAGCTCCTTCCCACAGCTCTTTCCCTCTTTGCTTCTGCCCCCTTGTAAAGTCTGCTTGTGTAAGGTGAGCACTTAACTTTCCCAAACTGCCTTGTCTTGGGTTTCTTAAAAGCTGCTAAATGAAGGGAATGAGGATGGAGAATTCAGTTTTGCGTGCATGTTGTTTAGCACGAAAAACTCTCTCACCTGCCATTCATCAGAAATAGTCACCAGCTGCTCCCAGGCTAAAGTTACAGTGTCAATGGGAGGTCTTTAGCATGGGAGGGAGAAAAAGGTCTTTGCCAAGATGTTAAAAAATGGACTACAGTGAAACTGAAAACTTCCCCTGATAGTGAGCACATTATCTAAGCATCTTATTACGAATTACTGAGAGCCTTTTAGCTATTTTTTTTTCATGTCTTAAGGGGATTTAACTAATTAGGCACAAAGTCTTATGCTCGGGATTTATTCAATCATATTTTTTCACTTAAGGTATGGCAATTCCTGTGTTTTTTTCATGTTCTGGTGGTCATTTGTAGATGAGGCAGATTTAGCTGAGCGGAACCCAGCTGCAGTTACTAATAATGTTCAGCAGTGCTGACTTTCTGTGCTTGCTGTGCATGAATTCCTGCTGGAGTCAGCTGAAGACTTCTGTTCTTGTTAGTGTGTGGCCTTTCTGCTTGGATTGACACTCATATGGCGTTGGTGTAGCTCTAGGACAAGATTTGGTGTGTGCAAGGATGGCAAGGCTGGGTCACCAAAGCTGATGTTGCTCCCTTTGCCCAGAGAACAGGAGCCCCTGCTTGTCTGATAGCACAGACTTGGTAGTCCTGAAAAACTTCAGCTTGGAGGAGAAGCAGCAGCTCAAGGACTTGAAGGCAACAGGGTTGGAGGTACTTTTACAGATGGGAGTATCTCAGTTAAGGACCTTCCCTCTGCCTGTACTTAGGCATTCCAAGTGGGCAGCATGGGTAGCTTGGTTTGGAGCTGGATTGAACGCCTTTGGAGAACATTTGGTTTCTCTTACTCACCCCAGATACACGCAGAGAAACAGGGACTCGTCCCAGACTCCTGCACTGAGTGCACAAGCACCCTTAGGCCACGTAAATGATCTAGGAAGGGTCACTGAGGATTGGAGACCTATTGTCCATGGATTTTCGTTACAAATTTTAAATGTATACAGTCCTGTGGGTAGATTGAAAACTGGTTTTAATCTGACAGTTCCTCCTGTTTTCATTGAGGCCTCTGTGGCTTCACATGCATTTCCACTGCACCTGGTAGTAAACTCACTGAGATCTTTGTATTTGAAGTAGGATCATGTAACAGCAGAGCATAAAAGATGCACCAGAGAGTACTGGGTGCCTTCAGCCTCTTGGGCCTGCCATGAGGTGGGAGAAGCAACTTTGCAGACTAACGTCCAAAGTCACAAAAATTAATCTGTCCTGTCTGTAAAAATCCACACCATGTTCAGAGGTGCAGAAATGCAGAAACATATGTGTTATTTGAAACTCTTTTGCTTGTTGCCATCGGGTCTTAACATCTAAAAGCTTCTTGAGAAGCATTTGTCCTTAAAGAGTCAAGTACAAAGTTGTTGAATTTCCATTTCTGGGTAAGCTAGTTTAAATAACTGGAAAAACTATTGATGCCCAAATCCTTAAGTTTTCCAGACTGATATGTGGTGAATTTTGCAAATTTTTTTTTTTTTTTGATGAGGCATAGACTCCTCCACTAGACAGTAATATTTTTAAGTCTTCCTTTGGTTTGTGCCTAGTGGTTAACTCAGAAATTCAAGTGTGTTCACTCAAATGTTGTATTGCATCCTTTCAGCAAAGTTTCATCCCCTCACATATTGAACCTGACTTTCTACACAACTTCTCTTCGTGTAAGGTATAAGGAGATATTGCTGACACATTTATTTAACTCTCAGTTTTGTTTAATTTAATTCAGAAAATCAAGCTGCAAAAGCACTAAAATCCCACTACTCTTGACTTTTACAGAACACATTGCATGATGTCTCAACAAACCAGAATCATCTGGCACCAACTATGTTTGACTTACTGTCCTACTAAAAGGTGTATAGGAAAAATCAATATCTGTTTTGTTTCACGGTAGAAGATCTCAGCATTTTGCACCCTAATATATATTTTAGTGGTTTCATTGCACCACTAAAGGTCAAGTACCATATCTGTGCCTGTGATTTCCTGTACTGCTTTAAAGCACAGCCAGGGCCTGTAACTCTTTAAGCTCTTTAAGGTCACAATCCTGTTGTACTGAAACAAGTGGAGGTGATTTTGGATGGCCAAAAATGAATTGTAAAAAAATAATTCTTGCAGTATGTTTGGAGCTTTTAATCATAATTTTTTTTTATTATTTTTTATTTTCACATGTAATATCCAGCAATGATTCTATAAACTATGTGTTTAATTACAAGCTCATGGCAAAGGCCATTCTGTAGCTCACAGGGCCAGGGACTTGTACAGCAGGAATGAGATCTGAGTAGTACCAGACTATCTTTGTATTGAGTATTTATTGATTATAAATATTACAGTGGTTTTTTGAGGACTTTCAGATCTTACATATTTTCTTAGTGCTGTTTCTTGACTCAGTTTGTATTCCATTTTGTAAGCAGCATGGAAACTGGTTTGAAGTATTTGCACTTCCCACCTATTCCATTTGTCTGTTACCTGATACGTTGTATTTTCTTATTAGGAACTTAGCTGGTGAGATATTTGATACCACAATAACCCATACAGCAAATTCCAGACAAATTTATAAAAATCAGATGAACTCCACACTTGTTTACCAACCACTTACACATTTTATTGGCATTTCTGGTTCTGTCTATTCTCATTCTTATTTTCTGTAATGAAGGTTTTATGCTCCTCGATTTATGTGGTGTAGAGTACCATTATGCATATGAAGGGTACAATATAAATCAATCAATAATAATAATAAATAAAGCAAAGTTAACATTTCACTTTATGACCTTTTAAGCATCAAAACACAAAGTCTCTGTTGACTGACAGACACTAAATAAAGCACTACACACACACATCCCACACTGCTTGTTACTTATTTGATGCAATTAAACTGCAGGCTTATGGATGGCACGATAAGAATTTGACCTGTCTCTTGTTGTCTTGTCTTTTACTTTTAAACTGCATCTTGTAAATCAATTTATCTTATAATTCTGGTGAAAGAATACTTTGTTCAATACAGTTTATGCTGTGTCAATATCAGATAGCAGTGCCCAGCTCCCCTCAGCTCGTCTGAGCTGTGTAGGACATGCACATCTCTCGGATTGCCCTCCCTGTTTGATGATGCATCTCTGGCTGCTTGCAGGAACCTGTATTTCTGTTGAGGGGCCTGTAACCCTTCGAGTGATCCTTGAACCTTACTTAATGCTGCAAAGCACTACAGGAAAGGGAGTTGAACTTTAATGTCTGCCAGGGAGAAAGTAATAACTTTCCCCATCTTCTGTAAGTGACTTGGCCTATGTGATGAATACAGAACCTTCACTCACAAGGTTTTCTTGGTATTATACACTTGTAACAAATAAGGTTAGAACCTTTAAAATATAGCATTTAGTAATGTACGGGAAATAGCTTCTTCTCAATTCCTTTAAAGGTCACTGCATTTGCTTTTCAGTTGTAATTTTAGTTTGGGCCTCTACAGAGTGGAACTGAGAACAGGCTTGGCAATGTTCTCTCAATTTCCCCAAGACCAAAAATAAAATGGCATGGGCCATTTATATACAGTGAATGAGTGTGTATTTCATGTATGTGTGTGTGTGTTGATATGTTTGGGTACAGAGCATTTTTGAATTTAAGTTACTTGACCAACCTTTCAGACATAAATGCAAAACACAGAAAGTTATCAGTTTATTATCCCCTGCTCCCCTCAAACCTTTCTTAGCATGACCTCACTCCCTTCCACCACTGTGAGCTCACAGATCTCCAGCCTCCCCAGCCAGAGAACATTCTTGTTTCTGATTTTTGCTTAATAATATGGCCTATATATATATATATAAAAGATATGCATTTCTATAATTATTTTGTTAAGACATCTAAAATGAGGAGAGAAATTGAAGAGTAATGAGAGGCTGTAAGACACAGTGTCCCTCTCACATTTAGGAAATGCTCTATGATACGACTAGGAGTGCAGTGCCTTTTATAGTTGGCCTGAATTTGCCAGTAATGTTACATCTATTAAGAGCTGGAGATTACTCACTGAAGACAGGTGTGGAATATTTGCTGGTACATGTTAGAAGATGGCTGTTAGGAGCATCTATGAAATACAGGCTGAGGAAGTATTGTTTCACCTGAGGTGACGCAGATGGGAAGCAGCAAAGAAGTGGGCAGGCTTTAGATTCTTTTTTTCTGGCTGTAGAAAAGTCACATAGGCTCAGATCCTACCAATATTGAGGCCCTGACTTGCAATTCAGTGCAGAGATTAGGAGCCATAGTAGCATCCTGAGGAGGGTAATGGTGCTAGAGGTCATTGTTTCAATACCCAGGTTTAACAGATTCCTCTGAGCCCATGTCATGACCCTGGGTTCACGTGCCTTTGCTCCCAGCGTGGGGAATGGTTGGAAGCTGAGAAGAGGATGTAATTTTTTTTCAAACAGGTCCTGAGCAATAATATTTTTTACACATGAGTTTGTATTTTAAGACTCACCCTAGGCTTATAAAACAAATGCTTTTTTAAAGCACATAAATCAAGTTGGATGCCAGCTGGATTTTCCCAGGAGAATATTCATATTCAGTGATTGAGAGGATTTATTCTCTGTTTACATTTATGAGATTTGGCAACAGTTAATGGAAGTAGAAAAGTCAGCTATCTTCCTTTAAAGCAGGTAACTATATCCCTTTGGCTGATCAAGATTTACAAACATCTTTCCAGTTGATTTATTCATGTTAATGTTACTACTGATCTATTTTGAAAGTCATAAGAATGATGCCAATTTTAATTTTTCTAAATGAAGCAGGAGAATTGGTTTTGTCAGCTACCAGCTAGTAACTGTCCAAATAATATGTTGGGGGGGGTTTATCTGGTCCATTTTGAAGATTTGGCCTGTTTTATATTAACTGAAGGACTCAGAGCTACATTTTCTAAAGTAACTGCTGAGAATACCCTGATAGTTTAGGTGTCCAGCTGAGACATCTGTTTTTCAGCTCTCACGTGCTTATGATGTGGAAATCTCCCCTCTTTTGGGCTTCAAGCTTCGAATTGAAATACTCTGATCATTAGTTATGCTTTTTACTAAATCCCCTCTCTCCTCAGATATTCTCTTTGCTCTAAAAGCATCCGCACTTGGAAGCTGTGCTTGACACTCTGCAACAGGGTGTTTACAGTAGCTGAGGTTTTGGGGTAGTCCTTGAGCTAATGTGGAAGGTAAGAGCCTGGATTAGGTTGTGTTTCAAAACCCATCGGTGTGGCAGATGACTGTCAGCAAGAACTGACAAACAAACCATTCCTCAACATCATGGGGAGAAAACCTCACTCTGAGTGTCGTGTCACCCCATTTGTACTTTTCTCTAGCTTGAGGTGATGCGGGTGGAGATTCCCCACCGCTTTGGATCAGTGTCAAATCCTCAAAGACCTTGTGCAGTGACAGGCACTGTCATTGATGTGAAAGCACCATACAGCCCACGGTCTGAGATGTCTTTATGGATCTGATGCAGAGTTTTGAAGGAGTGTTGTAGACATCCAGTTGTCCAGGCTCACACTGTGAGAGATCTCAGATTACATCTGCTGAGCTTTCCTGGCTGGTTTACTCTGTTAAGCTCTTTTGGTTTATTGCTCTGCATGCAAACCTAACTTAGGAATATACCTGATTAATTGCCTTGGTGCATTTGCTGGGTGAGGCATTTCACAAATACGCTAAAGATACAATCACCGCTTCAAAAAGGTCGTGAGCCATTGATCCTCTCCTTCTAAAAAACACTCTGCCGCAGCTAGAGCACAAGCCACTTTAGAGATGAAATACCATCATGTATTCTCCTCTGCATCTGTGGAGACCTTGCAACCTGAAGACAAATTTCTTTGCCAGCTTCTCAACTGGAAGAGCTAACCCTGTTTACCATCCCTCACCATGCCAAGTGCTGTCTGCCTCCCAGCACAGACGGCCCATAGAATATATTATTCCATTAACACTTGTCTGTGTTCTGCACTCTGCATATTAGAGCAACTGAGGAGATCAATTATCTTCAGCTGGGGATACTGAGCCTTATTATGTCTTGGGGTTTTTTTTGTGGCTTTTTTTTTTTTTTTTTTAATGTTTATCCAGAGCATTGTGAACTTTCATTCTCCAAAGGTAGCAATCAGCAAAGATAAATTGAGTGGCAGAAAACAGCTACTTAACTAACTGCTTTCTGTGCTCTGTGCGGGGGTCTGAATCCAGCAGAGGTGACGTTCTAAAATGAAAGCTAAGGGAGGGGTTGGGGGGCAAAAACCAGCCAGCTGAGATCACAGAGAAAGAGATGTTAATGGAAAAGATCACACGCAACAAAACCAAACAAAATGAAGCAGCTAAAGACAGTGATTATATAGATCTGAACAGACTGTTGACTATGTGGAATTGCAATTATCTTGCAGGCTCCTGGGACCTTGCTCAGGGAATCATTACTACAAAACTAAGAAGATTGTTCTCAGGTGCAGAACATATTGATTTTGCTGTTCTCCAGCATCTTGCAAAGCAACTGACCATGTCATTTAAGTGTTCGTTAACCAAACACATCAATAAACATAAAACTTTCAAAAAAGCAAAAATAACCTCATAAATAATTATAAAGGAGTGAATTATTACCCAGGAGCAAGTGTAATTGATGTCATTATAAATAAACCACAAAATATATCCTGTACCAAGCTTAAAAATGTATGAAGGCATCCATCTACCTTGTTAAAAAATGATAGTTTATCTTGCCAGGAGGACAGCTTTCATAGCTGCCTGAGTGGAAGAGGTGTGTTCAGAGAAGAGATTACATTGTAAATATTTTTTATTTGCTTTATTTTTCCTTTTTTTTTTCCCTCACCCTTTTTATGTGAATTCAAAGCTTATAAAGAGAGAGACACAGATAACATTTATTACAGCCAAGCTGCAGGGAGGGCAAGAAGAGTTTCTCTGTATGGCTCACATCAGCCTTGACCTGCAGTGTTCCAGCTATTGTAATCCTTGACCTTTGAAGAGCAGCTGTCAGTAACAACAGGCTTTTTTTTTGCCCCCCAAGGACTGCAGGAAGAAGCAAATTCGTTTTGAATGTGTGATGTGAGGTAATCAGTAATGGCAAAGCACTCACATCTTCTGTTCTCCAGCATTGCCTATTCACCCGTAACTGCAATTAACACTGGCCAGATATTAATGCAGAAGGAAATGAGACCCTTGGCTCTGTGTTGACTGATGGCCCAACATATCTCTTAATCAGGGGTCCCTTCTCCAAATACTGAGGCACACACAAACCCACAGGGTAGGTCAAAGGGGTAAAGATGAAGGCTTTAGATTTTTGCTGGCTAGTAAGTGAAAGGGACAGATGAATCCATATGGTAATGCTGGTCTTTTACCTCATATTTCATACGTGAAAGAAAACAGTTGAACACTTTCTTTGCATGTGTGCTCATTTAAATAAGCACAAACCTGGGGCTGAGCAACTCCCAGAGAAGTCAGTCAAAGATTGGCACTTGGATGTGAGGTATGGCTTACATGTTCCTTTGAAGGAGAGTCTTTTTCAAACCTGGAAGCTTCCACAGCTTGCTAGCCAAAGTTGATGGCAGAGTGTCTCCATCCCCCTTCCCCTGGATCCTGCATGGATCTTTGCAGCAACATGCGCTCTACCAGACCCCCAGATTTGGGGAAGCTGTTTATAAATTGTGTAAAACTAGAGATGGGACCCCACATTGTAGGATTTTGTGGAATTTGTACCTAGAGTTGGCTGATGAATCACAATTTCTGTTTTAAAAGTCTTGGTGAAGAATCTGAAGGAAAACTGATTTTGTACACATCCAGAGGTACGTTTCTTTCCAGATCAGATTAACTTGAATGCTTACACTGATGAGAGATTTTTGGACTCAGAAGGGGCTGCTGATTGTTTTGACTTCCCAGCAGTTGTTGCTTTCAGTTATTCATGTTTCTTTTCTCTCCTGCCTTGCACCTTCTGGCTTCTGTGGGGGTCTCTTTTTGCAACTGTGTTTTCACAGAGAGTTTTGAGACTCCTATTCATACAATAAAACCTAAATTTCCTCCAAGTAGATACTCTCATTTTTTTCAGCCTCGTTCAAGAGTAAAGCTAATGCCAGTATATCAGACTTTATCATTGGGATTTCTGAAATCTTTGCTTCCAAATGCCTTCCATAAATTGGGACTCCCATTTTTCTGTCAGTTTTGGGCAAGCTTAGGAGTCACTGCATTGGTGAGATGGGAATATGAAAAAACAGCAATGAAGACTGAGTGAGGGAATAGTAGAAAAAGTCACATGAAAACATTCCATTGTAATTCCGTGGGACTTCTTAATATGTCAGTCTGTGCAAAATTATATATATGGAGAGGTCCGAGTATATGTTTGTCATGTAGCTTAGTTTTATTTTCTTTTCCTACTTAGACTCTCTGTTTATTAACTTACCTTATTCATACAATAATTACTTCCGACATTTTTCAGAGCATCTGGATTATTTTGATTTTGAAAAAAACCCATCAGACATGATATTTGGACAAGAGATTATTATTGGCAAGGGCAGACTGGATACGATCTGAGCAACAGGGTCTAGTGGAAGGTATCCTGCCCATGGAAGGGAGTTTGGAACTCAATGAGCTTTCAGGTCCTTTTCATCCTAACCCATTCCAGGACTCCACTAATATGGGGAGCAGAGGAGGAAGAAAGGAGGTGGAGTATTATAGAAAGAGAATAGGAAAAGAGAAATAAATAAAAAATAGGGAGTGAAACACTAGGAAAAGTTGGTGAGCTGCTTATTGAAAAGAGGCTCTATTTTATCTTATGAAAAAGAAGGAATATCTCAAGTTGTCACCACAAAGTTTGTCCTGTCTATGTGCTTGTGTCATGATTGTTTCCATGTCTGACACTGCGTTTCCAGGTAATGCTCACTACTCAGCCTAGTGACATTTCCTGAGGAGCAGCAGAGTTAAAAGAAGTAAATAACAGCAATAGCAAATAATAATACTGACACCAATAACAATAAGAATAATCACAACAACCTGGCATGACCTGGTGGGATACCTCCTTGTCTTAGACATGTAAATTTTTCTCTGGATGTACCTTTTCTGTCTCCACAGACTGTCCTGTAGTTCAGATTACCACCTTGGCTTGCCTTATTTTTAGATAGCTAAGTTTTGGTGTCTGCAGTCAAAGCTACTCCAAAAGTCACGTTCTTTTCACAGAGGTCACAACTTTGACAAGCTTCAAGTTTTCACTGCATGGCACCACATAGCTTAATTAATTAATAGAGCTGGCTGATGGAGGGTCTCAGGGGTCTCACTCCTTCTGGATTTTCATTTTTGTAACAATAATAATTTAAATGTATGTGCAGTCTACAAAAGAGAGGAGGGGATGGAGCACAGATGTCAAAATGCAAATTCCATTCTTTAAAACAAAAAGAAGTCCGTTGATGTGAAACAAAAGACATGGCAAGATTGCAACTAACTTAAAACAGGAAAAAAGGGTTTCTAACTTCTGCTACAGGAAAGCAAATATCAAACTGAATATTTTCATATTGCAAGCCTGAATTTAAGCAGTACATTATGCCATTGAAAAAATAGGGAGTTGACTTGGATCTGCAGAGCTTTAGTTTTGAATTTGGAGATTTTTCCTTTGCTTTTCTAGACTGTCCAGCACTCCCTCCAGCTCCCACATTTCTGGCACTGTGTGCACAGCCCTGGTTGAAGGAGCTTATCTCAACCTCTCCACTGGGGAATGGAAACAGAACATATAGTGCAAGTTCCTTGGCTCATCATCCTCTCTGACAACAACCACAGCAACAACAAGAAGCTGGACTTATTTTTAATACTTGGCAGTGGAAAAGCTTTGGGGAAGAAAACATTTCTGAAATTACATTTTCATTAAATTTTGGGAAAACTTTTGAGGGGGAGCACAAGGAGGTATACTGAATGGTACATTAAGTGTCCTATTTTCAGTTAAGCAGAGGCATGCATGGGAATAACATTTTCTCCTGGTCAAATACAGAATGTAAAAAACTAAAACTGAACCTGCAGATGAATCCATATCCAGAAAAGCTGTTAGGAAAACAGACCAACAGAGAGTGGAGAGCAACCTTTGAATTAGGAATTGGGATTAATATATTTTTCAGCTATCACATCTCAGTAAATAAGTCATAGTTTTTTTGCCTGCTAGTCAAGCAAAAATACTTTATATCAGTTTTATGTCAATTTGTATCTTTTATATAATGACGCAAGATTCTGTATTGAGGAGTGTTACTGTTCTGACTCACAAGTTAGATACTTTTGATGGACTAATTATCTAGTTGTTAAGAATATTTCCTATGCTTTGATATAATAAGGAAAAAAAAGGACCAAATTAATGTTTATTAAGTGTGTTTGAAAAATAATTGCTATTCATCACTTCTTGCAATTAGCACTGTGTTAATTATCTCTGCCTAGTTCATTTGCTCAGTTGCACCTATTGAAGACAGCATTTTCTGGAAACAAAACCATGTCTATTGAGAAGATTAAAATTATTGGAGGAAATCCGCAATTCATTCATTTAATTCTGCTGCCTGGATTTTTTCTAAAAAAAGGCTTTGTTAAGCTACAGATCTAAATCCCTCTTTCACTCCAGATTTCCAGAAGTTTAAATGAGAGCAAACTCCCATATGCAGGTTTGCAGGGTTTCTTTTATGTGGTGGAGCATCTTGGTTTTGCACAGTCCAGAAGTTGGCTGGTTCCCACATTCCTAATGATGACGTGCAGGAAGGAGTGTAGCATGTTGGCTGTTGATTTGTCAATAGCTTAATTCTCCATGACAACCTCCCCAGAGGAGTGAGAAAAGTCAATAGCACAAAGTTCACATCACCTTGGATAGCTGATGGGAGGCAAAACACAATAAAGAAGATAGAGGCCATAAACTGTGATAGGCAATGATTAACCCATGAAAATGGAGAAATATAAAGAATCATTAAAATGACAAAAAACTGTGAGTCATTTGGTGCTGATCTAATTAAATAATATTCCAATGTAAATCACCAAGTTATATAATCTGAAAGCCAGGGGGGAAAAAGGCATTTGGCCTAACCGGTGATTTCTGAAGAGTCCCTATAATTATATTCCTGCACTTGACATCTTTGTCTTCTATCTGTAGTTCATTTTTGCAAATTGGTCAGGACAAGCTCAATCTAAACCCAGTCAGAGATAGCAGAAAAGCTCTGACTAGTTTCTGTATGATTTTTTGGCATAGCCAAAAATGTATTGGTCAATCAATTTGGCAGAATGGATTCTTTTTTTCCAGTTGGAGAAGATGATTTCTTATTTTTTTGCAGTTTGTAATTAGGTCTCATTGTCATTTCATCATGCTTTTTACTTCTTTACTTCTAATGTCATTGCTGGTGGCTGTTTTATGAATATGGGTGTTCAGGTTTGGCTTTGGGAGAAATTGAGATGAGAAGAAGGATATGGATTTCAGATTTATTTTACCCAGGCCCTGAGGCTCTGAAATTCCTTTTTTAACAGGAAAATCAGGAATTATTTGTTTTTGCCAGGACTTCATTAGTATTAATTTGGTTTCATAACATAAAACCAGACTGGGTTGGTTCAGATTTAGTTCCCTTTTTTACCTCATACTCTAAGTCTGAAGATGAAATTTCTTGGGCGTTCTAAAACTTTATAGATTTTGAAGCAAAAATTAAAGTTTGTGAGTTTATTTCTTTTGAAGAATTTCAAAAGACATGATGACAGGAACTTTTTAGTTTCTGCTTCATATTTGGATGTTGTTATTCTCGCTGGTGTCATCTTCCATCACTGATATTCCCTTACCTTCATCAGTTCTGCTGCATGGGGCTGCAATATTTACCCACAGAAAGTTTAGCAGCTGATGAATAGTACAAAAATGGATTATTCTAGCTTCTTCATGGCAAGAGGGAACATTTCTGATTTTGCTGGTTTCATCATCTGTATCCAGGCCAGATATCAGGCATATGTGCAACAGGATCAAGAAGACTGATGACCAGCTCTTAAGGATGCTTTTTAGAATGTCCTGCTTTAATGCAGCTGGCCATATTGTCCACAGTGTGTGGTACAGTTTCACATGAGTTCACGTCACTATGTTGTTCTCACCAATTTATTATTCATCTGCCATGTCTAAAATATTTATAGGCTGTAAGGTTTGTTTCTTCCCCAGCACCTGTAGTGTTTATGCCCAACAGTAACTTGGGCATCTGTCACAGCAGGCAGATTTGGTGGTTTTGGCTGCTGTTCCATCATCAGTGACCCAAAAGGCTCCCAAAGTGACCTAATTACGAAATGTTGCTGACCAAAAGCACATTTACATCTCTCTGTTAACAGCATTATTTTTAGTGTAACTCTTTCATTTCCTATCCTTCTGATCAATTAATAATGTCAACATCTGCTATAATGAATGTCAGGTCCCCATCAAATAAACCTCTCTTACCCATTAGTAATTATTGGCTGTGGCCTTCGTCAAAAGTGTAAGCTCAAAGTAAATGTTCAGATGATGTTATTTGACAAATGTACCACTTGAATCTGACCTCTTCTTTATTGTGCAGTATAGGCTGATAGGAGACTTTGTTCTAGTGAAACATTATCTTGTTCATTAAAGTCTGAGGTATTTAATCACAGCCTTTTCAATGGGGCTAAAGTTTCTTACAGTACAGGAGAAGACTGGCATTGTCAAATCCTTGTCTTCTTTCTTTCTTTCTTTCTTTCTTTCTTTCTTTCTTTCTTTCTTTCTTTCTTTCTTTCTTTCTTTCTTTCTTTCTTTCTTTCTTTCTTTCTTTCTTTCTTTCTTTCTTTCTTTCTTTCTTTCTTTCTTTCTTTCTTTCTTTCTTTCTTTCTTTCTTTCTTTCTTTCTTTCTTTCTTTCTTTCTTTCTTTCTTTCTTTCTTTCTTTCTTTCTTTCNATAGTTCCATCTCCATAAAAGTCCTTGCAGAGTTGGTTGGTTGATTTTTTGTGGTTTTATTTTTTTCCTTTCCTGTTTTCAAGCTAGTTCTGTGTTCAGTGAAGCTGTCCCTTGTTTCACCTTCCTTGTCAGCGATGGTCACTCTTCCTGCTGCCTTTCTGGTGATGATGAGTTTCAGTCTTGATAAGGCAGGTGGGTGTTTTGCAGGCGGTTGAGGAAAATCACAAAAGTTCTGTTGTTCCATGGATGAAAGTGGCTTAAGGCTCTCTTCACAAGCATCCAGTCTCTCGCTGCTTCTGTTGTAAGAACAATTTCTCTGGCTGTAACAATTTTTATTTTAGAGTTAGGACTGTTACTGTTTACTGGAAGGTTAGGCTGCTGCTTTTACATTATGTTTAATGGAACAAGGCTGCAATTAAAAACACTGAAAAGGTGCAAATATCTGCACACGGTCCCAACCTTTATCTACTATTGTACATATTTCAAATTTTTATATCGCTGTTTTTCATTGAAGTAGTCTGTTTTCACTGAAAGAATTCACTTCTAGTTTCAAAGTTTTTGAATTCTCCCCCTCAGCTCCCCATTCCTCTCAATTTTTGTAAAATTTTCCCCTCTTGGTATGACTGGTTTCTACTTTGCAGAGATTTTGGAAAATATCCTGAAAGTTTTCAGGGCTATGACCATTTTCCAATACCTGCTTGTCTCTCCATCCTTGCTGCTGTTTCCCAGTGCAGATATTTTTCCTATATCCTGTGGCAGTTAGGAATAGAAAACCTCCTTCACTTGACGCAGTGCAGTTAAATATTTTTAAAGCCCACTTCCCAAGGTGTACAGACTTGATTGGCTTGAAATTGGATAAACTTAGGTGTAATGAGTTGATTCTGCTAGTTCATATTGGGAGGTAGAATTAACTGCTCATGAGTTTATTTCCTCTGGTTGTTATTCCTTTAGGAAAAGCCACAGATCTCTCACAACTTCTTATCCTGTGGATTACACAGAGAGAGAGAGCTCAGCCTCTTTGTTGAATCTCCCCTCTTTGAGAACATTGTTACTAGCTGATTATTTTGAGGTATTATTTTGAGGTTTCCATTTTGCCTCCAACATGAGTGGAAAGGACAAACTGGAGTGTGATCGTGGACTCAAGCTCGCCCAAGTGCTAATGCTGTGCTCAGAAAAACTCTTATAGATGGGCTGAACTTGAAATGAACTACAAATAGGGCAGTTTGCCATGCATCAATTCAGGTGTGTGCTTTAGGGGTATTGTTAAATGAACACCTTGACATTATGACTTTGCTTATTTAGGGAAGATTGTATGTGCTCGTGTACATTTGCCACCAATCAAGATGTATTGGAAAAGAGCTCCAGAAAAGAGGGCCTTATGGTGAGCTACAAATTAATTCCCAGCCTTAAACTTGCAATGACTAGCATCCAAACTCACTTTTTTTTCCTTTATCCAAACTGGCTGGCCAATGGCAAAGGACTCTTAGAGACCTGAAACCACTAAAAATTTGTAGCAGCAGTTTCATGCAGCAGGGCTGCTTGTGCTGTTGTGGTATCTAATTCTAACCCAGACAGTTTTCTGCTCAGTAATGGAGAAGAGTTGAGGAGCAGTGATTTAGGGCTGGTGGGAGGGACAGATGCAGGAGAGTAGCAGTTCTGGCTCTAACACTGTGCAGCCTGTTGTGTAAGATTAACGACTGTGGACTACTCTCTATTTTTCTCTCTCTGCAACTGTGAGCAATCACCTCCAAGATCAGCCCACTGCTGGCTGGCCAGCAAATAGATAATAAGATCCCTGTGTGTTAAATATGCACAGCTGCATGTCTGACATTGCTGATCCATCTGCACTCCCATATACCCTGGGCCAGCTGCCTTGCTGGGGTGAAGGAGGAAGGGATCCATTAAGCAAAGAAAGCTTGCAGTGTAATCTTCAGCACTTTTCTCCCTCGCAGTTGCTTTGGGTTCCTGGAGTCTCTCTCCCCTCCCCATCCTTTTTGGCTACAAAGGTTTGAAAGCGTCAGACACTTTTACTTTATAATTAAAAAATTGAGTACGGTTGTCAGCTGAGTTTTCCCTGAGTTCCTGCAGTGCTAATTTTCATTTCCTCAAGGTGGTTATTCAGAGGATCTTGGCCAGTCAAATGAGTCACAGTACTTTTCTACAGCCCTCTTTTATTGCCTGACACTTTCATTCAGTAAGGAAACTGAGCAGTCATTACCTTTACTTCCTTCTGTCTCTATCTCCTGCTCTCCATCCTCCTCCCCTCCAAGTAGTTTCCTTTCTGGCACTCTCTTTGGCAGCTCCGAGAGGAGAACAACAGTATATTCCTAATATTCTGTGTGCCGATGCTGAACTGGCCTTAGGGGTCTGACAGCAGCTCACTGAGGGAAGTGGCATCAGCTCTTGCCAAGAGTTTCAAACCCAGGAGCCTTGATTGCTCCTGGTCCATGGTCAGGAACTGGGGTCAGTGTGGGTGTTCTTGTCTATGCATCTTTTGGAAATAAAGATTCCTTGATAATGGTGTCAAGATTAATTGCATCTTCCTGTGGCTCTGTCACTTGCCTCTTATACCCTGGGGCTGCAAATTTGGCCATCAAGGGATGGAGAGAGAAAATGGGGGAAGGAGATGTGTAGGCAAACCAGGGATTGCACTGTGGAGTGTTTGCAGTGCCAGTGCTCTGGTAAACACTGCTCCGAGGCTGCTGTTTCTGTGTGAGCTAGCTCACATCTGGCCACACTGGATGACCAGAAGAGCACATTGATGTCTACATTCAGAAGGCCACATAGAGGATGGGTTCAAGCAAAGTGCTCTTCAGGAACTTTGCTGGAGGAGGAAACAGGGCATGGAATAAAACACATTGTTATCTATCTACATGGGCTCTTATTTGGTCTTATCCTTAATATTTTACTTGCAGCTGAAGTTGTCCTTGTAAATGAGGAATGTCATCACTGTTCTACTGACAGATGTAAAAATCCTTTAAGCCTTGATTTTATTATGTAAACTTCCTTATCATCGGCATCCTGTCAGTACTCCAGTGGGAGGGCTTTCCTCCCCAGGTATCACAGTGCAAATGTTATGGTCATGGCACAAAGTCCAACTTGGTTAGATTCTGTCACATAAATATATGTCAAGTTTAATTAAACACAGCTTTCAGCCTCTTGGAAAAGCCCTTTCACAAGCGGTTGTTTGAGGTTCATAATATAACCCAGTGTGTAAAGATAGCCAGTTCCTCTAAAACCTTTTTCCTGGGAAAACATGAAGTGTAAGTGAAGTGCAAGTGAAGACCAGTAATTAGGCTAAAACTAATAGATGACCTATGTCCTTGGATTTTATATGCCTGGATTTCCAGTACTCCACCTTTTTTTTTTTTTTCCTTTTGTTTTTGTGGTGAGAAACAGTAAAGGAATACCCAGAATCTGGGAGGGAGCCCTCCCAGAACAGCATGTTACAGACAGTCACTGTCTGGGAAAAAAGGAAATGATAATACTTTGGAACATAATGACATTTTGTATATAAAATAATGGAATTGGCAAAAGTTTTGTGCAAGAGCACATGCTTGGTTATTGCTATGTGAATGTGAGAATGAATCCCCTCCTCCCAGTCCGTCCTGTGTTTTAAAGTGCAAAAACATTAGCAATATCTAAACCCCAAATGGTACAGAAAAGTTTAGCAGAATAAGCTAAAATTGATATAAACAATTGATAGAGGAGAAATTAAGTTTCTCACAGTCTTTTGGAGAATTGGGTTTGCTATGACTACACATAGGATACTGCCCCAAAATACAACAAAAATAGCAAACTCAATAACCCCTTTCGTGCCTGAAACACTGTGGAATCTGTTGTGAGCAGGACATTTCTGTTCCCTTGATAATAAAGACAGCCAAATAATGTATCAAATATACTTGCAAAGATGTATCATCATTGTTAATATTTTTTCTTCAGGCTTTCCAATGTATTTTGTTAGCTAAGTGCCTGTTCCAGAGTTCAACCTGGCTTAAAAAGAGCATGAGCATACGAAATCCTGATAGGGATCTCCATAAGTGAGACTGGAGCCAAGGCAGTATCTAACATGAGTTTGAACCAAACTTTGGCATCCATATGGTTTTGTTTTGTTTTGTTCTGGGGTTTTTTTACCTTGTTCAGACCCTTTGGAAAAGTAACGCCCTCTTTCTGAGCAGAACATGACCCTGGATGCAGATGGATTTGAAGATATTTAGGACTACATTTCCAAAGTAGACTTGATGAAGCAATAGGCATCTCAAATTCTTATACTTCTTTGTCCCAGTAAATTACATTTTATGATCACCTGCATGTACATCTCACTTTTTACATTTAAAAGGCATGCTTTAATCCGAGGTACCTCTTTGGTACATTTTGATTAAACAATCGGAAGAATAAGGGGGTCCTAACTAGAATAAATCACCAAAATGGAAAAATCCATGACATTTCATTGATTGTAAAGGTGGTCTAAGATGATTTGGGCTACAGAAGTGGGTACTGTGGTTAACTGCCCAAAGCTGGGCAGACCTGTGACCTTTTCTGAAGCACTTTGAACCCCGGTCTGCCTGGTTCCCATCATATATTCACTTTGCCTAGCAACTCGATCAGATCTAAGAGCCTTTCTTAGATAGGAATGTTTGGTCTCTGCTTGCACATGGCAGTGGGAGACACAGTTCAGAGTGGAAACCACAATTACAATAATTTTATGTATCAAGATTTGTCATCTATCTATATGCACAAGGTACTGATGAGTGTGTACATAAATTATGTTGTTGAAACCAAACGGGGATAAGTAGATATCTAGTGGGTTATCTGACAGCCTAACCCAGAGCTGATTTATGCCTGCAGTCATTATAATGGAATGTGCAGTTGTTTGGAGGCCAGAAAAGTTGGAGACTTTCTTTTTTCACTTCAGTAAAATTTAGGCTAAGCCTCTTGTAACTAGTGCATTTCTGCATTCCCAATGGAAAAGGATTAACCTCCCCCTTCTTTACCAGAATTTCCTTTAAGATAAAGATGAGGAGGCTATAAGGCATCTCAGCCTTCAGTGTTAAGGAAAATGGAAGCACCAGGAACAGGAAAATACCTTTCAGAGTGATGAAACCATAAAATATTTGCAAAAAGCCAGAGAACCTATGAAAGCAGGTTCTGTTAAAGGGGGTTCTGTTAAATAAATTGAGGCTCAGCCAAGATTCATTCAAACATTTACAGGGTGAACAAGGCAAGTTGCAAAAGCAAAAGGGACATTACCCACCAGAAATTTTTTCTTGTCTGTGGTACTTGTTCTCCTGAGGCTTTCAGAGATGTTCTAAAATCCAAATAGTAAATGTATCTCCATCCTTTGCAAACCCAGAAGCTAGATTTCACTACAGCTCTAAATTTTGCCTTTTTCTGACAGATTTACTCTTCTTTGCTGGATCCACTACCTGAAATCCAGGGCCAGGCTGTTTGCTTGCTTCAGTCTGTGTAGGTCTAAATATCTTTTGACACAGTGAGGTTATACTGGGATAAAAGAAATTTAAATCTGGCCTTAGAAGCATCACATTCTGGAAAGCCATGAGAAAGGTTCAATCTACATGTTGATGTGCCAGTGCACTGCAGAAGAACTATATTCTCAGTGTATTTCTATAGGGCCTGAAATTCTCATCAGGGTTCTTTTCCAGTTTTACAGGCTTGTGAAGACAGATCGTAAAAATTTGAAATTAGTGGGATACCTCAGAAGTAGTTGGCTGCATATTTGAAATATATTTTAAGAAGGGTGTCTCATCATTGGTAATGACAAAATCAGCTCTGTATATATTGGTACATAAAGGAAAATACGCATCTCAAGGAAAAATGCTTTGGACTCTTTCAACCTTTGTGCATTTATAAAAATATTTCACACATACCAAGATGATTTCTCCTATATGTTTAGAGTACAAGAAGGAAAGAAAGAAAAAAAGAAAAATAAAGACAGCCACTAAATCTAGCAAGCTGATGAAACAGATGATGAAGTAGAATAAATCTTGCCTGCTGTCTGCATTTGGGAGAAAAATCTACTTCTTAGTCTTGTCTAATGAATGATGACATTCTTGATTCAAGGAGCAAATGTGACTTTTCCTGGTGGCCAACACTCTCTTGTTTTCTCTTTCTTCTCTTTGGATTCATATAACACATCCTCACCAAGGAGAAAAGCAGCCTTAAATGAATTTCAAAGCTATATATCTTTCTCTAGAAGTGTCATAACTGCATCATGTAGTCATGAATTAAAAGGCAAAATAGTATAGAGAACTGAATGGTAGAGTCAGCTCGCTCTGTGCAATGGGGTCAACTCCCTGGAGCTGCAGCTGTGCAGGGAGGAAAACTGCAAACCCAGGAGAAGCAGCAATTTTTTTGGCTTTCCAGATTTTTCCTGGGAATCTTCTGAAACAAAGGTCTTCAGGTGTAGTGGTTTGCATGAGAGGGAGGTGTTGCTGAGTGTGCAAGCAGAACAGGGCCAGGGGGCAGATTTTTAAGCTGTCTGTCTGAGTGTTCTTGCAGGACTGATGGCCACAGGGTTTCAGTATCTTCTATCCTTTCCCTCTGAGGTGCCCCTTTCACTTTGGTGACAGAGACAGCTGTGCAGGGCTTGGAGAAGGGTCCTGAGTGAGGGTGGAGAGCAAAGTGATGTCCTCCTTCCATCCTGCTTCCCACCAGGGATCTGTGTAGATTTGGAGCAGTGCCTTCACATACTGATGGGAGATGCATTTGCATGTTTGGCTCTAATGGGAGACAGAGGCCCTGGGACTTCACACCTTCACTAAAATGCCTGAGTTCTCACTGCTTCTAAAGTGGGAATGCCAAAATAAAAAGTGACATATTTTAATTATGAAGTGGGGCGGGAGTGGGAAGAAGGGAATAGAAAGCAATCCAACAAGCCAAGATTTAGGGTGACATCACTTTCTATATAATTGCAATGCCAGCAGACACTCAATAAACATATCAGCATTGTTAAAATGATTTATGACCCAAATAGTTGAATATAAAATATTATCAATAGATGTGTCATCATTGATCTTTCCTGGGGCTAGTAGTTGAAGGATGGAAGAGGGAGGTGATTTTAACAAACAATCCTTGACAGGAATCCAAAGGAAACAATGTGCAGGGACAGACAGCTGACAAATTCAGTACGGGGCCATTAAAACATGTGATGAATTTGCTGGGAAAGTATATATTTGTGGAAGAGGTGAGCTCATATCTACCATAAATTTGTCAGCCGTGACACAGTGTTCTCAGGCCTGGCATGAATAATGCCTAGCTATTTACAGGCTTTGTCTGGCAAAAGCTCTATCAGTCACTCCAGGGTTATTTACAAAGAAAAGTGTCTATCAGTTGCAAGGACATGACTTTGCCACTAAAAGATAACAGAACAAGTCAGCCAGTGGCCTCTCCATGCAAGATGCTTCTTCTCCAGAGGAGCTCTGGGCTGGAATGCATCAGATGGACTGCAGGAGGACCTCCTGGCACAGTGCCTGGCATAGGCTGCAACAGTACATTTATCCACACTGATTAGATTAGAATTATTAATAGGGGTCTATGGAGTGGAGCAAAGGGTCATTTAGAGTTTAATTCTGTTCTCAGATAACTTCATTTCGGCTGATGGGATTGTTATTGTTGGGGTTTTATATGTTTATAGGAAACAATATACTCAATAATGAAGTCATGCATCCTTCTGCAAGATTAGGAGAGCTATTGTGTAGCTGGAGTGAAGCCTTCACAATTGTGTTAATTAAGTAATAGTGATTTGACTTTGTCTCCTCATAAAATGCATTTAAGAAGTGACTAAAAGCTGCTGAGAAAGTGTTCCCTCAATAGAAATATATAGCAAAACAAGCAAGAAATGAAAGCAGCCTTGGATTGAGTAAATAGAATTGCTGATGCAATGCTTTTACTTAGAACAGACAACGACTTGGTCTGGATTTTCAGCTTCCTGCTATGCTAATATAAATGGGTCTCAATTTAGTACTGAGTATGTTAGGGTTTTTTACCTCGATAGAAGTGGAAGGCATGGCACACAGATACCACAGTATATTCTGGGGCATTTGCAGCATGTTTACATTTATCAGCTGTTTCTTTCAAGCTTCAAACCATGAAGTTTGATATTATGTCCAGCTCCTACTCAGTGGGCACCCAAAGTTAGACATTGGAATCTGCATTTGAGGTGACAGATTGAAATGGGCTGGTGATGTCTGGGGCAGAATTTGCATGTGTTTACGAGCAGTGCCAATTAAGCTACTTTCTGAAGGAAATCTAGACAAAAATCTCATATCAAATGGTACAGACCAAAAATATTGCCTGTGTTCTTTCATGAAATGCTGTTATTCAGATTTCATACATCATGTTGTGCTGTTCCTAATAATTCAATTGTGGTTTTGTCACTGGGTGCATTATCTTCAAGGCCCAAAGTGTGTTGATAAAATTGTTCAGAGGAGTTGAATTTTGCCTATTTTTCAGTGGCAGGGAGCCAGCTTCTTGCGTGGTGCAAATTGGACTCTTTCCATTCTCTTCAGTGGAACTGTAGTAACATACACCATTTGAAATCAAATTAAGCAGTAAGCATGGAATGTGAAAAAGAAGATATTAATGTTTCAGGGTAGGATTTCAACTGCAAGCGAAGGAAGTCCCTCATTCATGACCCCAAGATATGACCACAGAATTAATAATAAATCCTGACAATGCGAAATACTTCCGTAGCCTTCTAAAGGTAGCATTCCCAGTTAAAAATGCCAGAATGGTGCAGCTAGATGGTCATTGAGCAGATGCTTAACAGGATGGTAATTAATGAGGAGAAAGAAAGTTACAGCATTTCCAAAATGGCCACGAGCTTGTGCAGTAAAGGATTTTTTAAAACACAGGTGTTTATCTCGCAGGCTTTGCAAGCGTGTGTGACAACGCCACTGGTGTGATAAACTGTAAGTGCTCCAAAGGAGCTATCATGGTCAATTGTGTCAGTGATATGTTGGCTTCAAGTGATTTAAAGTGTGCGGTATATGAAATAACTCAAAGAGTTGATATGGCCTGTTGATCAACTCTGTTCTGAAAGAACCCCCTGAAAGCAGCAACACCTATTGCTCAAAGTCAATCTAGATACACCAGATTTAGTTCCCAGCATGGTTAAACCAGCACTGTGTTCTCGTATTTTTAAGTGGATGAAAAATTAATTAGGGGCTGGCTTGAATACTTCTATCCATTTTCTCTTTAGTTTATTTTGTTACCAATAGAAAATCAGTGATTTCCATCAGGGGATGGAAAACAAAGCAGATACACCTGCCATTGTGCTTCTCCTACTTTTTCTCTTGCTCCAAAGAAAAGTGTGCTGGTTCAGAAAAGAAAGAGAGAGCTATTAAAGATTAACCATACTTGAAGGGAATATGGTTCTCTGTAGATCTGGTGTTCATTTTCACCAGGGAAGGAGTGTTCTGAGCATTTGCGAACTTTTGTTGTGAGGACTTGTGCCATCCACTCACTCTGGGAGTGAAAAGACTGGAGATCTGGTTTAGCCCTGTCCTGAGTCTGCTGGGAGAGTTTTGACAACTCTGGTATCCATTTGAGTTTTGGCCGTTCTATCTGTGTGTCCAAGGATTTATGCCTTTTCCTGGCTGTGTGTCCCATGACTTAAGGAATTTACCAGCCAGCATGAAGATTATTTTAATGAAAAACTCTTTCAAAGTTTGGTTTCCACTACAGGAGCCCTAAGTCCAGCTCTGTTGATTCCCACTGAATCCAGCAGAAGTCTGAGGGAATACAACTTTAACAAACAGTTCAAAGCCCACAAAGACAAACAACAAATAATCTCTCTTCAAGAAACTTTACATCAGTTTCAGAAAGGTTTAGTCCTGCGTATTGACTTGGTAGGAAAAATCTTCCTGTGCTGGCCTGGAAACTTTGCATATGCCTCGTTTTTATTGGACTTTATATCCAGCCAGCTGTTCCACTGAGTTTCTTTTTTCTTCTGAGGATCTTGTTGGCAGTGTTTTACTAGATTTTATTTGGGCTTTTGTATTTAGGGAGGTAATGGTAATACAGCAGCAGACTCGGGAGTTATGAGGTTGAATAGGTCAGTGCCAGGCTGCAGATCCCAAGGCACTTGTGTGAAGCCTGGTGCCTTCACTCCTGCATTGCAGGAAGGAAACTAAACTGCACAGAGCACCACGTTTAGCTTGGAAAGGGCACAGAAAGTCCCCTCCTGAGCCTGGTGCTGTATCTGTGGGGGCTGGTGGGCTCTGTGGAGGTGGGAAAGCACCTGACAGACACTTTGAGAGATGTGGAAGGGGAGAAGTGAATGTGGGCTGGCCGGGTTTGCTGGGTTTGCCTCTGGCACATGCCAGTCGTGGACAGTCACAGGGAGCTCGTGGAGCTGTTCCTGCAGCTCAGGAACCAGGAGCCACAGGAGGGCAGAGGGTGCTGGGGGTGACAGGTCTGTCTGCTCACACCCTCACCCTGGATAGGCTGCCTGGGCCTGGGTGTCGTGCTGGCAGCTCACACGGCAGGTCTGCATTTGAAACCTGCCCCGTGTTGCGGTTTTTTAGTTTTTTGACTAAATATAATTTGACTATAAAGAAAGCAAGCCCTTAAAAGCTCCAGAGTGTCCAGAAGGATTAATTCCTCTGACAAGTAACTTTAAAAACATGTCTTCAATTGAGTCCATGTGTCTGCTTTCAGACAATTTCTACTGAAAATGCCGCCACAAGTAGAGGCATCGCTGTAAATAATCAGATTTCAAATGCTACAACTCCTAGTCATTTTAAATATGGTCCTGGATTTGGAATAAAAGACATAAAACTGGCTGTTCTAATACAGAAAAAGGAATTGTAAGTCCATCAGCAAAATCCAACCCAGGAAATGCTGCCAACTTAAGACAAAGTAGACTGAGAGCAGTAAATCAAACTGAAACACATATTTTTATTGTGGACCAAACAATACAGGGCCTAACATTTCCACAGGCAAGGCACAAATGTCCTTTTACTATCAAAACCAAAAGCTTTTAAAGCTTCAAATGGAGCTGCAGGCAAAGAGGCAAATAATAAGTGACAGGCAGAGCTGGTCTGACGGGGTTAGGCAGGTTCTGTTCTAGGGGTCTTGAATGATTCACAAATGCCGGCTTGGCCTCCCACCATCACTGCTGACCGTGCCATCCCCAGCTGCTAACACTCGCAGCATTTGTGGGCAGGTGAGCTAAAACAGCTGAACAAGTGACCTCCCTTCAGCTGAGCATCCCTGTGCTCACTGGCAGCTGCCCCTGTGGCAAGGCAGAATCTATCCACTGGTATTTCTTTTGCTGAAGATGCCAAAATCAACATTCTGATAAAGACAAGCCAGCAGTGTGAGCTTGCAGCAGGGACTGCTGGCGGGGCCAGCTCAGCTGACAGCAGGTACCTCCTTGAGCTCCTCTGGCTTGGCCCAGGCTGTAGCTGTGAGACCTCATTCTGCAGCCACTGTAAAAGTATGAGTGCAACTGAACCCGGTGGATGCAGCAGGGTTTTACTTTTAACTTAATTTTACTTTGTCACTCAGTGTGTCAATTCTTCTGAAATCTTGTACAGGAAGGAAATGTCCCTTGACTGCTTCAGAGCCTGAGTTTTCCCAGCCAGAGGCAGGAAGATTATCAGAAGAGGGAAAGAAGATCCTAGCTGCTATCCTCTTCTGTGTGGAAGAAATGCAGAAAGGGCACTACAGGGTGTTCCATTCACATGTGAGCAATTTTTTGCTCATGTCACGCTTTTGAAATTACTCAGGATCCTTCATTCAGGGTGCTCTAGTCTGAGCAGTTTTCTTTGCACTCCAGTTTTCTGGCCTGTGGCCGCCTTTCCCTGCCTTGTCTCCGCGGGGCTCATCCTCAGACTGCTGGGGGTGACATTTGGCCCACACAGGAAGATAAGAATTAAGATTGAAAGGAACTTCCGAAGTCATCAAGTCCTGTCCCCTGCTGTTGGAGGCAACCACATCATATGATATCTTTCAAGCACTTATCTAGTTCCATCTTGAAACCATTTAGGTTTCTTGCCCTCACTACTCCTACTGAGAGGCTGTCTTTCTTCTCATGGTCATAAACCTTCTTCTAATTTCCAGCCTAAATATGTCCTGGGCAGTTTGGGCTGTGTTTAATAGATACAGAGAAAATAAATTAATCACCAACTTGCTTTAATTTATGTGCTTCAAGCTTTTGATACACATGTCTAGGGCCCTACTCCTTCTGTATTTTTTGCTCATGGGAAGATGTCTGGGTGGGGGGAAAGTGGGACAGCCCTGCTGGGTCCCTGCTGTACACTCCAGTTTGTGGAGGAGAAGGTGACCTGGGCAGTAAAGGAGCAAGCAGGGGCAAGGGAACAATCAGAGAAGGAAAGTGAGGAATGGGGAATAAGAAGATAGCTGAGCTGCTGCAAGGGCCAGGAACAAGGTGTTAGAAGCAATGAGGCCTGGTAATGAGCAACAGAGAAATTGTGAAACAGAATGTGGGGTGAAAGGCACTTTTAAGAAAAATAGCTAGTGATGCAGGTAAAACATAAGCAAACAAATAGGATTTATGCAACAGTTTAACAGATGAGATTAAATGTAACATAAAAGTGGAGGATTTACAAAGAGTTTAGAGCAGGGGAAAAAAAACAAAACAATTCAGCAATGAAAACTAAAATTATTTCAAGTGTGGACATGTCTGGCTTGTGGAGGCACGCTCCAGTTCTGCTCCACATGCTGGCTGGAAATAAGGTCTTCTCTCAGTTGTCGATCTCAAAATTGAGGAATGAAGGCTTAGTCTTAATGAAAAGAAATCTTTAGAATGCAAAAATGTGTTTTCTGAGAATATTTTAACATTTTTTCTGTGGAGAGTATGAACTTGAAGAGTGAATGAATGGTAAAAGGTTTTCTGGTGCTCAACAAAGCTCCTTGCTCTGCTGGTCTCTGAGGAGTTGATTGTTACTATGGCAAATATGGATACTAAAGGAGAACCCATCCCCTTCATCAAAACAGGCTTCAAATAACGAAATAATTTCTAAAAAATCAGATAATTTTGAAAAAGGGTGGGGTTTTCCCCCCTCCCCAAGGCTAGCACCCCATGCCAGCATTATGTGTGGAAATGCATGGAAGAGTAAGAAAAATGTGGGGCAACAGGACTACAAGTAGGTGATTACACAAATCTTTGAACAGTGCCAGCATTAAAAGTCCTGCAAAGAGGAATATTTACTTATATTTCATGACAAATATTAAATTCTAACTTGTAGAAAGCCATGTCTGGTGGATGAGTGAGGGAGCTGCACACTGACCTGATGAGTAATGCTGCATTTATGGCCATTGAGGATGTGGTATTACAATTACTTCTTGTTGTCTTTTTTTTTTTCTTGTGTTTTTTTCCTGTGTTGCAAATGACTTTGCAAGAGCAAACACTTGCACAGGGTCCTGCAAGCTCTGCTGGGTGGGGATGGAGGCAGCAGGGGAGGTGCAGACACCAGCCACATCTGAGCCTCTAAACGTTTAAGCATGTCCTTTGCTTTGAGAAGTCCAGGGCACACGGCAGGTGCTTCTGCACAACACCTGTGTGGGCAGCTTTGCAGGGTCAGGGCTGCTGTGTGCATTCTGCAGGTGGTGCTGATGTGAGGTTCTGTCACAGGAATTCTGCCTGTGGCCTGGGAGAGGATGGCTTTAACTTTGTATTCGCCAATATCGATTATAAACAGTAAAGGAAAATGGAATTTCAGTTGTCAGTGGGTGATCAGGTGGTGATAGCATTGGCTGTTCTGTCTATTCTCTTGCTTTCCTTAGCACACAATTTAGAAGATTCTTTTTGCTTACTTCACCTGGAACTCAGTGGGAAGGAATCTACCAATTCCTGTATTTCAAAACCATTCCTCTCAAGCTAAAGAGAATTAATATCTTTATGTCTTTTATGAGCCTGGTGTTGCCAGCACAGTTCCAATCTGCAAACTAGCCAGAATTCATTCAAGAGCATTAGTCTTGCACTACTCTGTTTTATTCAGAGATCTTTATGTTGTTCCTTTATTCAATTTTTTCTCCTCAGATGTACACATACGAAATGGATGGTTTCTGTCCTTTCAGAAAGAGAGCTAGTTTCCATCAAGCCACTTAGTGAACAGGATGGGACTTTTGGTGTTTGCAGCAGGGGTTGCCATCTGACCGGTGAGCTGGGGGCATTGCCTGCATCTTAGTACAAGTCATCAGGTGGCAAATTCACCAAGGAGTCTGCCAGCTGTTTAACTTCATTACAGTTTGTCATTATGTCTGCCTCCTTTTTTGCTTCTGTCTTTAATCATCTAATATCATTTTTATCAGCTTGTCAGGGTGTGGGAGAGAGCGGTGGGCAATTTGTTTCACTTTCTCATATTACATATCTATTTTGGTAAAATATTATGGCAAGTTCATGTCTCTCCTACTTTAAAACAATAAGATTCAAGTGAACTAATTAAGCCTGCAAGAACCAAAGCATCTAATTAGTATTAACTCTTAGCTGTAAAACCAAAACAGGTGTCTACACTGCAAGATACATTTCTGTATGGTTTAAAATCCATAATGAACCAGGAATGGGCACAAAGATGGCACTTTCCCAGCTCAAATAATCCACTCTTTTGATTGAAGTGTGTTATTGTCAGTATGACAAAGCTATCACATACAAAATCAGAGAACTGAGCACCAGTTCCAAAGGTAACTTCATCTGCAGTTTGATGAGGCATCAAACCAAATCATTCTTCATCCCATATAGGTTGGCCACAAAAAGGGAGACAACTTTCCTTCGTGCCATATGTGCATGGAGGATGTGAAAATGTATTGCAGGTTTGATGGAGAGCTAAGAATTGGTTAACTTGTACAAGATTTTAAGAGGGCAATTAATAGTGAGATTGGAAATTGAAATTCTAGCTATTCAACATTTGCTGTATATGCCATGCCTGCCTTCAGATGCTGTACTTGCGGTAGAAGCACATTCTTGCACGGACATCAATCCAAAAATAACTGTTGTTAGAAAAAATAGTTTAAAAAAACCCGTTAGGCTTCTGAGATATCCTTGAATCCAGATATACTGTAACATTATGAATTTGGGCTGATGTAATGCTTGCAGCGGTGTTCATCTTTTGATTCAGAAAAAACCTAGTTTGACATATATCAAGGTGATTCTAAACATTCATCACGTCTCCTTGTTCAAGAAGCTGTTTCACAATAGTGATCCAAATTTCACTGGAAATTCCCCTTTGTGAATACACTGCATAAATCACACTTTCCCCACCTCCTCCTCTGCCAGCTCTTCTGTCTACTGGCTGCATTCAGAAAATTACCTCTATCCCAGAAGGTCAGAACAAGTGCTACCAGTGGCGAGATCCCCTTCTATGGAATCTCCAGTCAGATTCCCTGGGGGCCTGGAGCTCTGCTGATTGTTCTCCAAATTACTGCATTTTTCTAACAGGTTTTAGTATCTCAAAAATTTACTCTATTCCTGACCTTCTCAGACCTCTCAGCTGGAAGTTTTCCACAACGCCATCAAACTGCATGCTGTAACCTTTTAAAAAATGTTGTTAACGTAGGTTAAAATCACAAATGCATTTTAGGTTTGATTTCTCTTTTAGAATTCCAAATTACGCTGCATACTGGAAAGGCCTGCTTTGGCTCGGAGCCATTCTGATAGATGTCACATTGCTAAACAAGATGGGCTTAGAAATGTGCCTCAATGTTTCCTTTTTTATTTCAAACAAATACAAGCAGTAGATTAACATTTGGCTGACCCTGGCAACAATTGCTAAATGAAATGTTTAGAACAACCTAACACTCTGATACTCTGTGGTCCTCCACAGTGGAATGTTGTTTTCAAACAGCTTTCCAAGTTGTACAAGTTGTGGGCATTTCTACAACAGGAGCCGAACGTCCCGACCAGCAGATCTGATGGCATCCAAACCATGTGGCCAGATGACATGATAGAGATTTTTCTTGACCTGGTTGTGTGAGCAACAGAAAGGTGTTCCTGCAAGCTGTCTATTTGCTTCAAGTGGTCGATTAAAAATCATACTTTTGTATCTGTTATAAAGTTTGTGTGGTATAGTGCCCAGAAAATCCTTCAATGAACAGGCAAGCCAACGCCAAAAAGTGTGTAAGCCAGTGATAGAGTCAAATCATGGGAGAGAAAATTTAATTTTCATATCTCGTAAATGAAATATACATTAGGGACTTTCTCTAGCGACCTCCAGACTCTGTAATTTTTGGATCAGAGCTGAAGATCTAAATCATGCAGCCACAGCGGCCTGTAATGTGAAGAGTGGCGGGTACCGCCTTGCTGTGGGCCTGCGACGGTAAACAAATGGAACCAGTTTTGGAGAACTGCTATCGACAGTAAAATTCTAATTTTGCTCCAGCTCCCAGAACAGATGTACCTCAGAGTCCATAGACTGCAATGCTTAACTGCAGCTACTCAGCTGTGACCTTCAGCCTCGGGCTCACTGCAATAAAATTTTCATGCAACCATATGGAAGAATATTTTAATAGAGATTTACTGTCAGTAACTGTCCCAAAGGAGCAAATAAGGAAGCTGTAACATATTGCGTACAGTAAATCAAGGGGACTTCAATGGAAAAACGAAACCTCCCTGAGGCAAGCATCTTTAAAATTACAGGCAACACTTTGTACAAATATGTGTACAAAGGACTAGTTATGCACTCAGTTAAGCAACGCAAAATGGTTGCGGTTTTAAGATATATTTATTAGAATTTATTTATTGTATTTTGTAGGTGCTAATGGGGGAGGGGGCCATCTAGACAGATTCACCAGCAGCTGCTGTGCAAGTTTGATTTCATCAGATGTGATGCAAAATGTGCAAAAGCAGAGGGAGGGAGGAGGAGCACCGGGTTGATGAGTTCACAGGGCAGATTGCATCTCCCGGCAAACACAACTGCAATGGTGCTCTCTCAGCCTCTTTGACCACATTGGAGGGCTTTAGTTAAAAGCAATTAACCTCTGCAATTGCCCACTTCTTCCTGAAGCCTGGTGGAACCAGCAGGGAATGAAGGGGAAACTCTTGCTGGAGTGCTCAGAAGCAGCCAGGAAGCACAAATGCCGTAGCTTTGGAGGCATGTCAGAGCTGTTCCCTGTTGGTGCTCCTCTGGGAGCCCTCGTAGGGGCAGACAAATCTGAGAAGCATGAATCAGCAGGGGCCTGTCTATTTGCAGGTCTTCAGGGAGTTCATAATTCCCTTTATAGGGTTTCAGTCTCTTACCCTTTCCTTTGACAATACGTTTTGGGGAATTTCTGCAAATGAATAAAGGCAAACAGGAATCTGAATTTCCCCTCTAGTCTCACACTGCACACACACTTGTTTTGTTCCCTTAACAAAACTAATAACATGACAAGGCAATAAATCAGGATCAAGTAGATTAAATGCTGACAGAGGTAAGGCTGAGTTATCCTTTGAAATGTTCAGTACAGTCACGTAAAAACCTTCAGCCTTCCTGAAAACATACAGGTGTCTGTTAAGTACACTGACTTAGGAAGTATGTGATGAAAAAAAGGCATAGCAAAGCCCAGGGAAAAGAAATAGCCAAGTGGCAGGAAACAAATCTGCCTTTCTGAAAGTAAAGTGGAGCGTTACATATGAGGGTCCCACCAAGCCACAAAAACGAGGCAATTGTCAAATTTGATTGAAATAAAAAAAAATTTAGATAGGTATTCTTTTAGGTAAATCTCTGAGGGCAGAAGACTTAAGGAGTGTCTCTTCTTAGGATGGCTGTGGAGATACAGATCTCAGGGCTGGGGTGCATTAGTGCTTATTGCTTTGAATGGATTGTATAAAGCTTATTGCTTTGAAGAAGTAGCAGGGGTGGATCTCAATAAAAAACTGTGGAGAAAGGAGTTACAACCATGCCATAAACCTGTGCATTTGGCAGGTAGGCAAACATTACAGAAGAGAATGAGAAAAAAAAATTCTCATTTTTTGCAAAAAAACATGGTGTGTAAAAGAAGTTGCACTTCAGCTCCCATGTTTTCTTAGGGTGCTCTGTGAGACCCTGCATTTTGACTAATTAAATGGTGCAAAGTAAAAAAGCACTTTTAAAGGAAAAAGCACTTCTAAGTGGTCCTTTAAGTCTGGTCTCTGAAAGGCTGCTGTTATATCAGAAACCTAATTCCAGAAGAACATTATGATTTCCAACTGCAATTTCAAAGGAAGGATGGGTTTTAACTTTAGAATATCTCATACCTATTTTGGATAGCAATTAGAGGTGTTTTAAAGGAAATAAGATCTTAAGAAGAAATATTTTTCTGTTATAATTTCCAGCCGTCTCTTTCTTTGTACTTTGCAAATCATTCATTTCTGTGCTCTAAAATAGGGTAGGAAATCGTGGGTGGCAGCTGTGTGATCCCCTCCTTTGCTCCTCACTTGTGCCTTCTTATCCATGAGAAGTCCTTTCTTCCATGATTCTGAGCACCTCCACTTCTCTGAAAGCTTGCTGTGCTGTGAAACATCAGCTACAGGCACATTTGACAAGGCAGGCAGAAAGAAGCTTTTAATGACTAGAAGTTATGTCTCCCCCAGACAAAAATGTGCCACTATGTATTTGTTATGATTCTTTTGCCCTTTTTTGGTGGGGGTTTCCGTACTATCCTTAGCGCGGGATTTTGACATGGGGTTTTTCCTCCTTTTTGTTTCTGTGTTCCTATTTCTGTCTTGAAATGCTCTGTTCAAAGAATACCAAAATGAGAGGATTCTACAAGTTTTGTTTTGCTGAATGAGTGTTGACAGAGGCTTTTGACGAGAGACAAATCACTGAGTCTCAGAGCATCAGAGAGATTGTCTCTTCTTAGCTCAGTATCATTTAATCACCTGCAGGCATCCCAATTACCATAAGCAGAATTACTATCCCAATTAAGCAGCAGTCCTTGCCACTTGGTGTCATTAGGCTTAATTTGGTTCCTTGGGAAGTGTCCTGATTAAGTTGATTACCTGATTAAGTGGGTGTACTCTATATGATGGGCCTGATGCATCAGTGCTTTATGTCAGTTCTGCTTGTTGATTAAAGTGCTATTATGGCAGCGTAGAAACTGAGCGATGCCAAGGTGAAGCTGGCCCATTGGGTTTAGCAGTCGCTGTCCAAGCTTGCAAAACACTTTGTATTTTTAGCAGGAAGTCACTGGACACAAATTACCCCCTGGGTCTATAATTCTATAGTGTTGGAGAAAATAAAATGTGGTAAAATTGGACAGGCATTTTGGATTTTTTTCTTCTAAGAACAAGAAAGTGAAATTTGCTCTCTGCAAAGGGAATGGCTGATGTGGTGGAAAGTCTTGAGAAATGCAAGATTTGGAATTTAAAGAGAATGGGAGAAGAAAACCCAACAAACCCTTAACATCTCAGATTGCTTCTATTTTGCCCTGGTTTTCCATGCTTGAAAATATTGGTATAGCATATCACACCATTTCAATCCTGAGCAAGAGAGCTGCAATCTGAGAATACAGACACAGCTATGTTTGTAAACACTTTTTATCTCTGTTTGTGGTTTTTGGCTATCTCTGGATCTAACATGGAATATCAGAATATTACGAGCCACATGCATCCACTGATTGACATTATCAAAATCAGTGATATTGTAGGAGAAGTAATTTGGGCATCAAGAAAAAATAAATTCTGGCCAGGAAAGGTAACAGAAGTAAAATTAGTAAAACAAAGTCTAGGAAGACTTTTTTTTTCATTTCTATTTCAGGAATAAAACATGTGAGGTGCTGCTTAAGTGTTCCATCTTTTGATATAATGAAGGTAGGCAGTATCTGCTGGTCAGTCTTTGACTAAGTGACTAAGTGACTCCATATCTAAATGATACCTGGAATAGCATTCATCTCAGCTGCCTTGGGGCACATTTGTTGTGCGAGTCTATATTGGGATGTTGTGTCTGGACTTCTTGCACGAGTGGGGAAGGAGCACAGGAGCTTTTGGTGTCGATCCAAGCTGGAATAGATGTCTGTTTTAGGATGAGGTTCCCTGTCGATGTAAAACGAGTCTCTCCAGCTCACTTGGGGGTTAATATCAATGCTGTAGGCACCTTGACTTGGCAAGGTGAATCAAATCCCACTTTTCACTGGGGAGGTGCTACTGGGTTGCAGATGTGCCCACTACTCTCAGCAGAACACGTTGAGAGAAGGATCTGCCCATCTGGCACGAGATGGAGGGGTGGTATCTCGCCTTTCTTTTATCTCTTGTCCCTTTCATCCGGAACATATTGCTGCAACTGGAGTTAATACAGCTATTGGCAATGATATGAACATATTCGATTTTTTTCCTCCCATTAGGTTTTCTTGGAGGGCAGGAAGCAATTTTCCCTCCTGTCATGCCATTTATCTAAGGATAAAGGAGGAGGGATGCAAACCTGCATTAAACTATCTTTGCTAACAGAAATCAGTTGTCCAGCCATATCTGTTTGATCTGTCCAGCTGATGGAAGAGATACAGCACTAACTAAGCTGACACTATATTTTCTAGACTGTTGGCCAGCTTTTATCCATTTTTTGGTGGCCCTGTACAGTTAAAGGGCAGGAGGAAGGCAGCTTTGCCAGTGGGCTAATCAGAGCAATACCCTGGTTTAGGTGCTTTGAAAGCCTAAATGTGATGGATATGGTAGCAGTGGAGGTTCTCCATGTAAAAGATTCCTAAAATAGCACACAGCTGTTGTAATACCTGTGTCTTTCCTTCTTACCCATTCCTCTCTGAAAATCGTTCATCCCTAAACACTCCTGCATGAGGACTACTTAGGGAATGGAGAGGTTTCATTTATTAGACTGTATCCAGGGAGCCTCCTTGTAGAGGTCTAGCTGACTTTTCAGAACAATTTAATCTGTACTGGGAAGTGGCTTTCCTAGGAAAAGAACCTTTTCCTAGATGTTTTCTCTTGCATTTACACTAAGTTCTTCAAAGCAGATGGTCTAGCCCAGACCACATGAATTGAAAATACTTGTGAGAACAGCGGCATCCAAAAATGCCTTTCGAAGAACATGAACCTGTGAGATAGAGGTGTGTATCATTAACTGAACTTTGAAATCTCCTTTTCCTTTGGAAAGCTCAACCTAGCTTTCATTCCCCTCAGGATGCTTAACAGTCTGAGCTGAGGAAATGATTCTGAACCTTGTTTGTAAGCACTCATGGGTCAGATTGAAAATAGGGATCCCCGTTATGAAATTGGGCTGATAGACAGCAGCTGGACTATCTGGCCCTTTGTACCGACATCTCCTACGTGTGTACATTCAGCTGTTGGGACCTGAGCATGTGCAGCACATTATTTCCTCTATCTTTGCAGTCTGGCAAGAAACTGTAGTGCCCTGAAAGGTTACAGATGTGGCTGTAAAGTTTGCATGAGCACTTGCTCAGCTGCATGCATCACAACTGCTTGAGCCTGACTCCTCCTTGGAGTCAAGTAAAGGAGGAGTAGGGATTTCTGTAGTGAGAGCACCTTTAAAATAAGAACATAAACACCCACTGCAGCATAGGATTCCCCAGGCTAGCTATAATTTGGGCTGGTAGGCCATATTCTGTAGTGAAAGATCCATATGGGAGTGTTTCCTGCTTGCATATCCAGCTGCCTTTGGCTGCTTAGCCTGAATGATTTTCAGAAGCATCAGCATTCAGCAGAAGTCTACAAGGAAGCTCAGTCTCCTGTACATTTTGCCACACATGCCTCAGTTTGGCTTTTGCTAAATATTAGGCATAAACCATTTATTTACACTGCCTCTTTGTTTCTTGCTCCTGAAGATACGACCCATTTGCACTGACGTCAGCAGTGATATTCACATTTGCGTCAGTGTGGCGTGGCTGGGACAGGCAGAAGTGGCCCCATGGCTGTTCCAAGTGTGTCTGCTCCCTGGGTTATGACTGATCTGTTCCTTGTTCCCTGTGTGTGCCACTCGTTCAAGGTCTGTTCCTTCGTTCTGACTGACCAAACCGCCCGTGAAGTGTCACTTCTTTGTGCCTGGGTAAACACAGCCCTTGGGATCAGGCATCTCGTTGGAATATTCATAGCAAATGTGCTTAAAATGCTTTCTAAGACACCTCTTCAGTACTTTATTTGGGGTCACTCCCTCTGAAAACTCTTGCCAGCAAACTTGTTCACTGGAACACTGACAGGAAGAAAACACAGAAAAGGTGAAAACATAATTGAATCCAATTCCTTTCAAAATGGAATGAATGAACAAATATTGCTGTAAAATATTTGCAGCAACCTCCCAGATGTCTGTCTTAGACTTTGGATGAACTTGGCTCAGGAGTACCTTTTTTATTTTTTTTTAAGTTTTTGAACATTTTACAACCCATAATAAATAAGGAATATTAAATCTCATACAGCCTTTCCTAGCTGATAAAGAAAAAAGTGGGCTGTATTCTACCAATGTATCACTGTCTCCAAGTAAGCTTTGGTACCTTAGAACTGGGAATGGGCCTGGCTCCCCCAGATTGAGTACTTCCCTGCATTTTTTGGGGCAGGAGAATTAGATTTTTAAATGTGTATTCCTACAGCTTTCAGTGAAACAACCAGGATGCTCTGTGCTCTGTCATGTATTTATAAGATGAGATAAATCATCAGGATGTGTCTTGAGAGATTTCCACTATTACCGACCTCGGAAACTTCATGAGAGGAGATCATCTCCCAGAGTTCGTGTCTTGCTGAGGTCAGAACCTTGTAAGAACACAGCTATTCTAAAGAATTAAATGTGAACCTGATGTTAGCACTGATTTAATCTTGCTCATAAACTTCCAACTCGAGCCAAAACCTCTCTACATGCGGATAGCAGAGATGACAGCTTGATGGATCTGAAACTTTAAGCATTGTGTACAGTTGGGATTGCTAAGTAGGATGGGGGATATGTAGAACCTTGGATAGTCCTGTTAGGATGTATAAGCCCTTCACAGTTTTGTCAGATGAAGAGCATGTATGGATTTATATGTTATGGTGAAGGAAACTGGAACCTTCCTACCAACGAATGACAGGAAAACTCTTACATTTTCTCCAATGAACTGCACGCCTGCATAAGCCAAGGGGATTCAGAACTGATGGTTCTGCATGCCAGGGGCCATAATCTTCAGAGAGTGCAAGAGGTTTTGGAAGATCCCTGAAAAAGAATGAGACCTTCAGGTAATAGAGGGTATTTTTAGGGATTTTGGTTGGTTAGTTGGTTGGTTTGTTTTTACAGTTAAAGGAAATGAAATTAAAGCCCTAACTTGATTTCTTCTTGTAAATTAATCTGTGCTAATTATTGCTATTCATAGAACAGTATGCCCTCAAGGTCCCAAATGTGCAGAGACTTGTACAGCTATTTTATGTAGCTGTTGAATCCAAAACTGACAAACAACTGCCTACAAAGTTAAAGGTACATGTCATTGCAGGATTTGGGCAGGAGGAGGGGTTTGGAATCACTGTTATTTTAAGAGCCCAAACAAAACAAAGGTGGGTGGAAAACATAAAATTAGTTCTCTTTATTCAAACACAATTCCTGATAAATTCCTTTCTTTGAGGCTCTTTAGCTAAGCCTCTTGCAGGAGAAAGTAGTAAGGAATCACAAGTGAATGACAAAATCAATCAAAGGCAGGAAAGAAAAACAGCCTCCTTGGTTTTGATAAGTATCAGTTCTGTTTCCTATGTGTTGGCTTCACCCACAGCCAGCTGTAATCAATAATATCTCTCCTTAGACTTCAGAGCACTTTGGGTGAAAGCCTGCTGCTGCACATGGTTGTTTTCCACTGTGAGCCTCTGAGCGCAGCTGTACAAAATACAGGGCTGTGCTACAGCAGCCCTGGACCTTGTGCTGTGCGTGGTGTGCTGCACCAATCCCAGCTGGGTCTGTGGCTGGCACAGCTGCATGGTCACAGCGTGCTGCTGCAGTTGCAGCATCCCACAGAAACATCCTGTGCCATTCCCCTTGGAACAGCTTGTGGCTCCAAGAGAAAATGTACAGTGAAGGGTTTGCTGGGTGCCATCAACATCAGCTGCCTCTGAACGGGCTACAGCTCACGGGGAGTTACTGTGCAGTGAGTGCAGGGCATTACAGTGTGGTTGTGTCTAACCAAACTAATTGGGAAGTGATTTGTTTCCTCTCTTTTTCCTTAAAAAAATTTCCTATCACCCCACCATGCACAAACACACACGGATGGTCATGACAATGCTTTGACCCTCCTGTAGAAAAGGCAAGGGAAAATGCACTTAATTTTGGTAGATATTTGTTTTCCAGTTTCGTATAGAGATGATGCAGTTCTAAATTACTGCTGAGAAGAGTCTCCTTTAAAAAGGGATGGAGTGTCTAAAATGTGAATAAAAATAGATGCATTTTGCAAAAGGAAATGTAATCCTTTTGGGGGAAAATTTCAATAGCATTTTTTGCTGTATTTTGCCTTATCTGTATGATTTGGATGAAGAGGAAGGCAAACTACACAGTGGTTCATCCAGCTGATTTTATATATATACATGTGGAACAAATCTCTTTTAAGTTAGTGGATAGTCTTTGAAAACATATGACATTTAGGGAGCAAAAACTGGTGAGATAGATATTACACCCATGCAGAGAATAAAGCAGATGTCAAGGCTTCTAACAAACAAAATTTTAGACTTTCTCCTAAATGTTTAGGTGAAATATGAAACTGAGATAATTAAGATCTTATACTGTAGAATAGTCATCTTGTATGTTTCATAACATAACCGGACAGGTTTTCCAGAGAAGTTTGCTAGGTGTCCAACCTCAATGAAAAGAGGCTGAGGGGGGAGATGATAAGAAGGGTCCAAGCAGTACTGCATCTGTGTCCCTAGTGACACAGCACAGTTAAAGGTAACTGTGACATGCTGAGGTATTACAAAAAAGAAATTTCTTTCCATTGGTGGAAGGATGGGAACCCCCAAAGTGTGAACAAGGTATCTCTTGGTTCAAGTGCTCTTGAGGTTGAATATTTGAGAGGTCAGTTTTAAGCACAGAGGCCACAGTTCTCCCATCCTGTTTGTCATCTGCTGGGACCAGACAGAAAGAAGACAGGGGGATTTTTGAAGGGGGTACAAGACTGATCTCAGAAATTTTAGGGTTTTTTTGTCTAGAACTAGAAGTATGAAGTTTAAAAAAAAACTTCCACGAAGTAAAAAAAAAAAGTAATTTATGATACATTTAGATGTTCAGGCATTAAATCAGGCTCAGCTTTTAAATACAACCCTCACACCCTGTTGCTATTTGTGTAAGACTGGGCCATCCTGATTCAGAGTGATAGTACTAAGAATAAGAGTAGCAACTTGTAAAGAATATTGGGGCTGAATCACAAAGCTGTACTTCTGAAACATAAGTTTTCATTAAAAAATAGAATGTCTCCTTAGCAAGGAACTGCAGAGTGCTTTAAAAGGCTAATGATGTTATTGGTAGGTGATATATTTTGAAAATGGAAGACAAGAAAGAGAAAACATAATTTCCTCTAAATTTAGCATAAATTCTATTACCTCTGTTATTGTCCCATAGGCCAATGGCACAGCTTTCCTAAAGCATCTGCTTCCTAAATTATATGGTATGGTTTGTTCTTTCAGAGCCCTGTATTGTTTCTATGGAAATCAGAGCAAACCCTTAGCTCTTCGTGCCTACATAGGGATTGTGAGCTAAAGAATAAAAAGGGAATGTGAAGTTGGGCATCTATATTGCACTTAGGTACCAGTAGCTTGGAATCCACTGGCAGATCAGCAGCTGTGAAAATTCGCTTTGTGTCTAGATTCAGGGAAGTGAGGGCCAGGGTCTCCTGTGTTCAGAGACCCTTTGGCCAGGGTCTGCAAGTTATTTATTGATCAGTTGTATTTTATCTTGATTTCTTCCTCCTTTTTCCTTTTAGTTAAGAGGACTCTTGCAATTATTCACAACAACATTTTTAGACACCTGTGATGAGGATTTAACATTCCTGGGCACCTAATACAAAGCATTTTTCCCATGTTGCTGCACAGATACCATTAAAAGGAGGTTAGGATTTATGAAGTGGTGACACTCTTCTATTGCAGATAGGAGGTGGAGGTACAAGTAGATTATATGATGTTTTGTCCAAAGCCTCTGGCAGAACTGGAAAGTGAACTCCAATCCTATTTTGTTGTTTAAATGTCTGTAAGCCCAGAACAGCCCTTCTACCTTGTCTTGCTCAGAGTTTATTAGTGTGCAGCTGGACCTTGGCATCCCAGTCACTCAGTGTAATTATTCCGCAGTGTCTTGCAGGACTTGGGTGCTGGAAGTATTAGATCTATTTTGCATAATTTATGTAATTTACTCTTGAATGTCAGAAGGGAAAAGGAACCCCTAAGTTTGATTAGACACTAAATTCATTATTTCACATTAGAATTGCCTTCTCCAGAGGACCAAGGAAACTTATTTGATTCAGTAACGAGAGCTCCAAAGGGTACTAATTTAGTAAGACTATTGACTGTTCATTACTCTGATGTTGCTCAAATAGCTGAGAGCATGTGTGGTGTTTAATGTGATCTTAAACATTACTATCTACGGTAAATCAGAAACAGGGCACAAGTGCTATAGCTGCTGTTTAATGATGTATGAAAAAGCTGCCTGGTAAAGTGCACCATTAAGAAAAGCTAAAACCAGTGCTGAACAAAGACCTGATGAAATATTGATACCTTTGCAGCCTGTACGATTTCTTCTTACTTGGAAAGTGAGGTCTGGGTTTCTGAAACAGCAAACTTGAGCAAAGCAACACAATCAGATTGATGGGAGCAAACTATCTGTTAGGGGAGAAACAAACCACAAAACAACAAGGAAAAATAATAGTTAGTCTTCAACATGTCAGTGCTTAGTTTATAACTGGGAAGGCTTCCAGTTCAACCATTATTCTCTTTCCATTGAAATACTGAAATTTCCCCACTTCATCCCCAACTCTTTCTTCTTTCTTAGAGAAAGAATCTAGGAAAAAAAATACCAACTGAATAAGACATTCCATTTCAAAAGATGGACTAAAGGATGTAGGATTCATCTCACCTTTACAAAGTGAAATAAGACTTATGTTTGTGGAAGTTTTCTTTGGTCAGATGCCATCATTGCCAGACCTTCTCTCAGAAGTCGTTGTGAAAACCATCACTCCACCTGCAGTGGGCTTGCATGTGCTAAGCAGGGACAATGCTTCTCCTCTCTGCACTCGTGTGTCAGAGATAATGGCTCTGTTCAGCACTGCCATGAACACTGTGACTTAACTCCAGACCACTAAAGTGCACTCACTTTTGCCAATATTTTGCCATAAAGTTAGTGTATGTGCTTGTAGACCTGACTCCATGACAGGGTTAGCTTCTTTTAGGTGCTAGGAAGGCACCTCTTTGACTCTTTGTGAATCAAGGCTCAAACAGCTGTGAAAAATTAGGTTATTTTTATTTCACTTTCAAATGCCTTGTTTATTTTTTCCCCCTTCCACAAAACTCAGGCTTTTCTGTAACTAGGGCTGTGGTGGGTCAGTGCTGTTGCCTGTTTTAGCTGCTGCAAGGGTCTTGTGTGCATACATGTGGTGGAAGTTTTCATAAGTCAGGGTTGTACCACAGTTGTGGAATCTGGCAGGGATGCTGGTGATGATGCTGAGTGGTGAGTGTCTCTCTCACAACACCTCTGTAGTTTGTGTTGGGGGAGACATGAAGTTTGTCCTACCCAACTGCTGCATGAGTGCTTTGTGGGTCCCACAGAGCCCTCACTCAGCTTGGAAAGAGATAAATGTGAAACTGAGAGGGCACCCAGAAATGGTCAAAGCAGGGAGTTTAATAAAATAAAACCAAAAGGAAGTGCTTCTTCACATAGCTTGTAATGAAATTGTGCTACTCATCAATGCAGGATGTTGAAGAGACCTGAAGAATAAACTCAATTCAAAACAAATAAAATAATAGGATTAGGCAACTTTATTAGAAGAGGTCCATTGGTGGTTATTAATGAAGCAGGTGGAACCTCCAGGTCAGGAAATCCTGGAGCCATCGATTTTAGGAAGCAGGACACTGTAACCAGGATAGAATAATGCTTCCCTGGCCCCATTTTTATACGGAGTTTCTATTACTGAGGAGTGCCAGGGACCTCAGGTTAAAGCAGAGCAGCCTTTCTGGTTAAAATATCCTGAAACTAGGAACTTGGTTCAGTCCAGGTGAAAGCCACAGGTCTCTGTTCTGTGAGGGATGTTGCCATCTGCACAGAGGCCAAAACAGAGGAGGTCGTATTTCAGGATTTGGCAAATGTCTGGAGAGAGCTTTTCTCTCAGCACAGTGTCAGTGGTCCATCTAAACCTGAGAGGAGCTCCAAATTGCCAGGATAAAGACCAGGCACATGGTAACTAATGTGCAGTGTGGGCTCTCACCACTCTGCTGCTCCAAGAGGCTTTGTATAGTTCTGCCTACTCCAATACACACAATAAAAGTACAGGATGTGTACACATGAATATATGTTTGTTGACTCTGGGAGAGGAGCAAAGTGAAAGAAGAGTCATGTGCTCCAGCAGCATTTCAATTTTTTTTTGGGCTGCAGCATAACTTTTTTACAAGGGGATACTTTAAAACCAAGTAATAAAAGAGATTTCAGAGATAATTGATGTAGATCAGTGGTACTGTGCAAGAAAGTGCCCTGAAGAAACACCCCGAGACAGGCAGCTCATTCAGGGTGTAATTAGCTCTCAAAGAGTAGGTGAGGGGAGGGAGAAGCCTCCAGCCTTTCTACTCTTCTCCTTAAACAAAGACCACCTTTACAAATATGTGTGTATTAGTGCCTTTGGTCTGCAAATTTCTCTCTTGCTCACACCATCATAAAAGATTCAGAGAGCTGTATCTTTTTGATTACTAATTTATGCTGTTTACAGGCTGGGCAAGGGGAAAAGAAGAAAAGCTCTGAAAACTCCAGGAGCTGTGCTTTGTTATGAGGAGAAACCAGCACTCATCAGTGCTGTGCAGCCTGATACAGGATTTTATTTATTTGGAGAGGATGGAGAGTCCAGTTCAACAATGTGGGTTCTGAGGAAAGTAACAGGGTGGGAGCAGTAATGATGCCAGGGTTGGGGATGGTTTGCTCAATGAGGCCTGACATGAGTCTGAAGCCAGGGCTGCTGGAGATGCCAGTTCCACTAAATTGTGGCAACTGCTGGTGTGCTTAGCTCCATACTCCTCCTTATCCCCTCCTTCCCTGGGTCAGCCTGAGGCTGGCCATGCACAGAATGATCCCTTTCCTGAAAGACGTTAGAGCCATAATGTTCCACTCCTATTTCCTAGAGGTGACAGAATGTTTTATCTACCCCAGGTGTGTGCCTACCTGGAAGCAGGGTAGCTTTTTGCTCTTTCTCTGTCATGGGGCTGCAGGAGCACTTTCACCATCTGCACTGCATTGCTATAATCCCCCTTTTCATTTCTCTCAATACTTGATTTTCATCAGATGGGTCAAGAGATGCCACCAAAGTAGGTCCAAGCTCTTCAAGAGGCTCATATGATCTCTGAAACTTCAATTTTTTTTTTCCTTATTTCTCTTTCTCTTTTCCATTTTTCAAGCAGAAATATGACTTTCCTCCTCCACAGCAGAGCAATTACCACATTGAAGATCTACATATTGTAATCCCTTTACATCTTTCCCCAGGATTTCTTAAACTCATTTGTTCATCTAAATATTTGACCAAAGCTTTTCCTCCCTTGCCTTGAATGGATGCAGACAGACCTTAAGCTAAAAGAAAAAATGACATTAGGGTGCTATCACTACTTGAGAGAAGCCAGAGGAATCAAATTAAGGCCATCACCATCATGTGTCCTTAATTCACACATTTGTGGGAAGGAAAATTGAAAGTTCAGCAGCATGACTGAAAGATGGAGTCCTGGTTTGTCATCTTCTCTTCTTAAATATACACCTTAGTGATTTGATGGATGACAAGGATCCCTGTCTCTGAAACAAAGAAGTGAGAGATGCTCTTTTGCTGGTGATGTAAAAGAGAAGACACAGCAAGCCTGTTGAGGATGAATCCTCTGCTAGGCAGGTAAATAGTTGCACTTGCTCAAGGTTTAGTACAAATGCTGGCTAAACTATTTCTCAGCCAAATAATTACAGGGACAGACAGCGTTTCCATTAGAACATGAAAGGATGAAAAAAAATCAGTCCCACTTTAAAATATCAGTGCCCATGTGACAAACATAATTTAGGGTGTGGAATGTAGATTTCTCTCTGCATATAAGTGGTCTCAGCTACTCTTTGTGTCTGTAGTTTTGTTCACTTGTACACACACAGTCTGCAGATGCTTTGCTTTGATAATGTATTCCCAGTTCTGTTCTCTCTAACCTGCAAGGGTTTTCATCTGGTGACAACTGGACTTCTTAAAAAATTAACTTGCACTTTTCAAAATTGAAAGAGCTCAGAGAAACGTTTTATTAATAACAAAAGCTGACTTTGACATCTGTAGAAGGAAGGGGAAAGTGGGTGTCATAAGTAGATCATGTATTTGCTTTCCTAAAAGTTCAACAGGCCTCATTGGTCAGGCCTGAAAATTTGCAATGTGCCTCCAAAACCTGCTAGTACCCAGACATCAGCATGCACAGAAATCCACCCATCATGCCAACACATGCTTCCCCAGTTCAGAATAACCTCCTTCCCTGAAGGGCCACGTGCATAAAGTGCCAGTACATAACAGCTCCTGTAACTGAATTTTAAACTGAAAATAGCATCTTAGATTGGAAGTGCTGACATAGGCTTAGTGACAGCAGTGCCAATTTAACAGTTGTATGCACTGTGGAGTGTTCTTGCAACATTCCTCATCTGAAAGACAATCTGTGCATGGTATAGATTAGTCTGCTTGAAAAAAAAAAATAAAAATTGTGGGGAGAGAAAACCCCAACTGTGGTCTTGGCTGGCAAACTCTGTCAACCAATGCAATCTGTGCTCCTGATGTTTACTGCTTGAAGCTAAATAGGATATTTAGCCAAATTTCAATTCGTGCTACAAATAAAGCTCAATTTGTGTGTGTGCATATGTGTGTGTGAGAGAGATGATTGCTCATTTAAATGACAACTTTATATATGATAATTACAGTCATTAATGAAGACACAGTTACTTTACCATAGATTACAAGGATAAAAGAAGATCGCCCAAGAATCATGTTCTGGTATAGAGTAGAGTCAATAAGAAAATTAGTCCAAATACTATCCGGAAAATTGTTCTTAAATAATGCCCTAAAGGTTAAAGGAACAATGGGTGTAAATTCAGTGGAAGAAATTTGAAAAACACACTAGAGGTCACTGTTGCTACTTGAGCAAAAGCTTTTTCTGCTTCCTTTTCATTTAAGACATTAAAGATTTTCAGCATGGAAAAAAAAAGTACTTCTGTTTCTATATATTTCAAAGCATGTACATTTTGATATCCTGGAAAAATAAACAATATATTGATACAGAATGGATGGTTGTGCTATGACTGCGGAAATGGTATGTACTTTACTTATGAAGAACTTGGAGTCATAGGACAATGCAGTTCTATTTTGTGCAGCATCTTTCATACAAATGGCATCCCCCAACACTTTATAGCTTGTAGCATTAAATAATATAGCTTTAAATTGCAGAGATAAATAATCAGTGGGAGAGAAATTAAATGTTATGGGCAAGGGACAAAAGAAATGTTAGATATTTGAAAGCTGTGAGAAGGCATAAATTGCAGATCGGAGACAAAGATAAATGAGGAAGCCAAACAAATAAGTTTTGTGATGCAGGAGAAAATACTTCAGTCTTTGCAAATTATTCATGAGCTGGGTATTAAAGGGGAAGCAATAGTTTTATATCATAAATACAGTCCAATGCCTGGTTGTATTTATAAAGATGTGTGTGTGGGCAAAGTGTGTGTCTGAGCATGTATATATATATTTATATCTGCAGAAGAAATCCGTCTGAATGCCCAAGGGGGTAGACACTCACTATAAATGCAGGACTAGACCATGGCATGTTGCATTTGTTACAGCCTTCAGCAATTAAAAAGGACTGGATTTAGTGTAACATTTTTACCCATTGATATGGAGAATAAAATCATACACTTCATATAATAGGAATATTATCATAGACTTCAAAAGCAGAAGGTGAAATGTTCCTGCAAAATGCAGGATTTTTTTCTCTGAGGTCTTGGTTGTCTCATGAATGCCATTAAATTTCAGGAGACAACCAGTTTCTCTAACAGCTCAAGGAGTTAAGCTTGATGGTAGGAAGTGCAAGTGAGTGAGAAGGCAGGTACACTGAATATTTTCAGAGAACCTTGTTCCGTGTTTGCTCTTCAAGCTCTAATTATCACCTCATCTTTCAGAGCTGCCACTGAACTGGATATGGGTTTAGGGGGTTGCCCAGTGATGGTTGCTGTTTCTGACAACTCCTTATCTGCTCACGTCATTGGGATCAGAATTCCCAGCTCCTTGGGAACATTGATACTTTTCCAGCTTTCCCTCAGTCTTTTTGAACACATGTGGATTTTTCCTCTGTACATCCATTGCCCCCCATAAATAAGAAATTCAAGGATTGATGCCTGTCAATATCACCATTTTGAATGATAAAGCACTAAAATATTTTTCAGTTTATCTGTGGACTTATTGTCCCTTTTTTCTGTATGCCTGGGATTGTCAGGAATCTGGCAGCCCACTCAGCTACTGCACTGGCTGGCTGCAGGCTGTCTGGACAGTTGGCCTCTGCCACAGGCACACAGATTGTTTCTGTAGCTCCTGCCTGTTGGTGGTCTGGCATCACTCGATTCTAGGGGGTCTTCAAACATCAGCAGCTCAAGATTATCCCAAAATACAGTGCCGAATTGCAGAACTGAGAAAATAGCAGCAAGATTTTATCTACATATATTCTGCATGTATACAATATCAATTTATAGATCTAATACAAGTCAGGGCCATGTTTAAGCCTTAGGCTGTTCTTTTTTTTTTTCCCAGAGTTGCAATATTTTTTTGTCTGAGCTAGTTTCTTCTTATAGCAGTAGGCATGGCCCTATCTTTTCATGTGACAACACCCACAGACCTGCAATGTGTTATATTTAGACATCCAAAGCATTCCCTGTTACCCAGGTAGCTTTATTAAAAAGTGGATGTTTTTTATGGTGAGGATTAGCAGCTGCTGAGGGATGATGCACCAGCATGGTCAGTCTTCCACAGTGATATTTGTGTGGCTGTAATTTTCCTCTTGGTCATCTTTGGACTGAGAAATTCTCTCCCTTCTAAACAAAGCAATACTGATGAGGGAAACAGGTGGAAAACTGGGGAAGTCAACCAAACCTGTATGCAGGAGCTGAGACATTCAGACTTGGATGCACAGTCCGAGTCATCATTGAGAAATCTTATTTTGAGAGAGCTGCACAACAATTTGGTGGAAACTCAGCTCCAGTAGCTTCTTGCAGCTGTGAGTTTAAACTGGATGTGGCCTGAGAGCAGTGTATGAGGAGAGGAGGGAAAGAATAACTTTAAAAGACTGGCAGAAAAGATCAGTTGTCTGCTTCTGGTTTTCTTGTTTGTATTGTTTTAGCATTGATCTTTGGTTATATAACACCTGGCCTTGTGTCTTTTCTCCGGTCTTCTCTTGATCAGAGCTCTTCTTGTCAAAACCAGAAAAGAAAAGAGGATACTAAAGCAGAAAAAAAAACCCATGTTGCAAGAGAGGTCCTTCCCAGTTTGGGGTAAGTGTGAGGATTTCTGTGGTGTAAGAAAGGTTCAGTGGATAGTTCTGATATTTTTCTATAAGAGAATATACAGCCCAAAAGACAAGATGTTTTCCCACTGGCTCTCATGGCTAGTTTGTCTTCAAGTTTGTCAGCAAACCCCTGTCCCTCATTCCTTTCCAGCCCCCCATCCAATTCCATTCCAAACATACACTCTTCAGTGGCTTCCAGAGATGGAAAATCCTAGATGTTCTTTTCCTTCTGTCATTCATCTTGCATCTCAGTGTATCCACTGAAGGTGTTTGTGGTGCAGAAATCTTCTCCATTTTTGTGTCAAAACCAAGACCAAGGTGTTGTGGTTGCCAGTGAGTTACACTGTGTGGCCCATCCAATCCCAGCCATAAAATTTAGTGAGTTGGTGAATTCCCAGGCTGCTACCAAGCTGGGCAGGTAATCTCCTGTTTTTGTTTTCTCTCCCATCTTATTTTTGGAATATAATTCTTTACAACAGGGAATATCTGTTACTATGTGAATACACATAGGTGTGTGCACAGGTGTAGTGTAATAGCTGCTAGACATTACTGGAATGAAAATTATAAATAGCTGGAAGATGATTTAGCAATTTTAAGGACTACAGTATTTATTTCCTTGCCAGCCTTCTTTTCCATGGTTATTTTCCTCTTTGTCTATTCAGTGATTGCTTTCTCTGAATAAAAGCAGAATCTTACTTTCTTTATGAAGCACACAATGAAAATGTGAAAACTCTAGGTACTGCCTCAATATTATTGAGAAACAATAAAAACATGTCCTAGTATCTAGCAATCACTGCATGTGAGAGAAAGAGGCAGGAAATAAAAGAATCATGTTGCATGCCCTTACTGAACCAATATTAGCTCTTCAGGGTACTTTATTATCACAATGCACTTAAGAAATCCAAATTATTGTAACAGTCTGAATCAAACTTGCTCAGTTCCTTCCCTGTCACATAGGCTCAGCTGCTGATGTTATTTTAATCAAAGATTTGATCAACAATATTAGGAAGAGAGATAGCAGGGAAAATTAACACATATGCTTCTCGCTAGGGAAGGGATTATTATTTTAAAAACTGCATTTAGTTTCCCACTACCCAGAGTGATTTCTTTGGAGATAAGCACAGCAGCCAAAATGCCTTGTGCTGTATCTCAAAGACAGTAGAAATGGTCACATTGCCCAAAAATTTACCTCGTGTTTTTGGGGCTTGTTGAGGTTTTTGAAAGAAAACTATTCCTATCAGTTATGGTATGAAGTGAAGGCACTTTCCACTTCGCAGTTTCAAGTCTTATGTGAGCGCTGTTGGATGGAGGCTGATTTTCTTGCAGCTGGATTCATAGTATTAGCCTTTTAATTAAACTTGGGTGCTGGAAAATTAGATCAGCCCCTTTGGGGGAAAGAAACATTTTCTGCATTTACCCTGTTATCCTCTCACAGCAGGGTAACTCAAGAGAATATTCCTGTTTCCCATGAGTATAAGGAAGACAAGAAGTTCAGGACTGGGGGGTTTATGTGCAGAGGCTTTTCCAGGTACTGGCAGCAGCCCTTTTCCTTCTTGCCTGTCATTCCTGTCATTCTTCTTTCCCAGCTGACTTGGGCAGACAGCAATAGCAGGGCTGTGAAGAGGGGCTTGTCATCCCTCTTGGAAAGAGCTTCCATTACCCTGTGCCACCGTCTTGGCCTAGTGAGCCAGCTTTGGAGCAGGATGTGGAATTTCAGCTCCTGTGAATAGCCAGGGAAGAAGCCTTAAAATCAGCCCAGCGCTTTCACATCCAAGTAGGTAGCGCGGTCCAGAATCCACATAACAGAGCTGAAACATGATGGCACAAGACATTTAACTGATGTCAAATTTAAATCCCCGTTAAAAAGAAGTGTTCTCTAGTCTGCACCAGGCCATCCATTCTGGTAATCTCATTCCATATTTCTTTTTTTGTTGAAAGAAGACATAGATTAATGACAGAATGAATCTCAGCAGAAGGAACGCGCTCCTTATAAGGCAGGCTTGGGGTAGAGATGGTGGAAATTGTAACACAGGACGACTTTGTTGGCAGAGAAAGTTGCATTTGTACCATTTATATTTGAAAATCCTTCACCCAGGGCAGCACAGTTCAGCCAAATTAACTCCATCTGGATAGATGGAGCTGAGGATTGCCTGTCAGGAAAGGACCTGGAATGGCATATTGTAACTTAGGGAGACGTTTTAAAAACCTCTCAGTGACCGTGGCGGATCCATTCAGACAAAGGGGGTGGATGGGAGAGGTACAGGGGGGACTCCTGAGAGGTTTGAAAAGGTTCTGAACAACGCCTGTTTGTTCAGCCGTCTCTCCCAGCCAGTCCGCCCCGACTTGTTGGCTTTTAGAGAAGTGTGGCTGTGGCTCTTGATGGTCTTGAATTAATATCCACTCTCACCAGACAAGTGAATGTTCGCTATTTGCTCTGCTGTCAGCACATGATGTTTAGTGAGATTCCTGTGATGATTTCTAAAGCCTTGGGCTCTGTAGTCACATGAACACAGACTCATCCCTAGCTTCTTGGTAAAAAAAAATAAAATAAAATCCAATCCCAGCCATAAAATAGAACTTTGATCTTCAGGAATGTAGAAGAAAAGGACAAAAGTGTGTTGCCAATTTGCATGTTAAAAACAATGAATAGCAAATGAAAACAAAAAATGTAATTTTAAAGATGTCACAACCTTCTAACTCGCCTCATGGTGGAGAGCAGAGGCTGGTGTGAAGATTCAAAGCAGCACAAAGCCATGTTGTGGTGTAGGGAGGCTTGTGAAGTATAAACTGGTCAGGTCACCTGTGGGTATTTAAACTCTGGTTAATGTGCAGGACCACAAATGTCCACACAACATGGCAGATCTCACAAAACAGGCTTTCCCCTGCCGCTCATTGGCAAAGCTGGGGCTTGTTCAAGGCCACCCAAAACACCAGCAGAGAAAGGAGTTAGCACTTTTCCCTTCCTATTACCTGCCTGTTGGAGCAGTTCCTCTTCCCTCCTTGTGCTCCCATCACGTTTCTGTCCTGTCACTGCCTTTGTGGGAAGGTAAAGACGCTCTCACATACAAGTCTGTGCTGTCAAAGCTGCTGCAGATGGGAGGTTTTGCTAAATATTCATTGGCCTTTGGAGAGAACCAATAAGGCCATAATGCAGAGCGGAGTAAGGGCATGTACTCTAGTTTATCTTCAGGTCTCAGGAGCATTGGCAGAAGTCCACATTTTAAGTAAATGTGTTTTTTGCATTTTAGGTAAAAACTTCTCTAACTAATGCGCTGGCCATAGAAAACCAATGAGGGTGGCTGTGAACGGACCAGATTTCCCTATAGTACCTGGTGCCTAGTATTAAAGGCATTCCCAAGTCATTATATGTTTAAGGTTTCTAAAAAAAGTGAGGTTTAAACTGCAGGGTGTGTGTCCTCAGAGTGTGACTTGGGGGGAAAACAGGAAGGGAAGGACATGATTATGTTCTTCTCCTTTTGTGTACAATGTGTGCGATGTAGCTTTTTTAAAATGTATTTTTTCCTCTTACATTTTTTGACCCTTAAATGGAGATATTTTTATGTACTTCTATTGGAAAATGTTTTTGAGTTTTCATGGAGGAGAGGAGGAAGAAAAAATGTTCTATATCAACTGAAACAGATTCAATTTTTCTCTTTTAGCCATTGAAGTGAAAAAAAAAAAATTAATTATCAGTACAGCCCTAATGTGGGGATGTATATTTTAGGGATCACATTATGCTGAATATGTGCATTACAAACACAAAGTAAAAATCCATGTCATTGTTGTGCCTGCTCAGTAGCCACTTTTCAAACTGAAATATCTCAGCCATTTTAAATGACATTTTTATTTTTGCAAAAACGCTAAAAGCAATTAGAGGGCAATATTGACTGTTCACTTGCCAAACTTCACTGTTCCAGTGAAAGCTGCTTTTGAGTTACTGTACACAAGTGCAAAAAGCATCCCAGATCATTTTACATACATTACAAGTGAAACAAAAAAGAAATCACCATTTAAAAGAAAAGAAAAGGCTGTTTATAAAAGAAATGCTTGCTCCCAAGTTGAAACCATGTGTCAGCATAGAGCAATCTGTTAAACTTGAGTTAGGAACCCCTGGAAAAGAGTAGTTGTTTGCAATGCCATTGCTGAGAATCATAATTTAAGCAGAGAGGTTTCATGCTGATGTTCTGCATTGGGAATGTTCATTGCATGCCTTTGGTGGAAGAATTTTGTCTGTCCTCTGTCAGTAACATTTATTAGTTACCTATTTTAGTTCTCTCTTTCTGAATTAAAAAAATACATTACTAAACTCTTGCACATAGCCATATACAAATGAACAGGATGGATTTTCTGTAATTTTTAAAAGATCATGGTCAACCCATCTTTCCAGAATTCAAGGCTACCACCAGTTCACCTGAAGGGCTATTAATTTCTGAATTTGTGCACCAGGGTCATTCTTAGAGAGCTGAGTAAAGGCATAGCTAAGTCAACTTAAAACTTTCCTGAGGATCTCGAGCACAAGATGTTGTTTCTAGCCAGAGAAAATTACAGGATCCCCTTGCAAAGGGGCTTTTGATTGGATCGGTTAGTAACAAATCCAGGTTGACCTGGAAGGAAATTGTTACAGATACTGTTGTCCCTTGGGGATTTTTTCCCCACTCACACTTTGTCCATGCAGTGTAAAAGACTGATGCCTTTGGGGTCCAATTCTCAGGGATATGGTTGTGCTAAAATCAGTTGGGTTCCACTGTTGGGGTAAATCATAGCTCTGCTTTTCTATCTGCCATTAATTTATCTGTGGGCTATGAGCCAACATCTGTGTTTTCTGCCTCAGGGTTTGATTCTCATTAATTCTTAGGCTTCTTTACACCTTCTTGGCAGTAAAAAATGGCCTTGCAGCAGAATTTTATTTACACCCATTTGGTGGCTCCCTTTTTTAACTTCTGACACGCTTTCCTGCCTTCTCAATGTGCTGCCCTGAAGAACTCACGGGTGTTTTGCTCTTGGATCAGAGTTTTCATGACTGTGTTGTCTGCCCTCATGCATGGAAAACAGAGATTTTATCTGCCAGAAATGAATGAGTTTTAACCGTAATGGTCCAAGCAAATGTCATGATTTAGAGTGTAAGAGGATCAATGGCATGGGTTGCACAACGAGCCTGTGTAAACAAAAGCTGGGATGTGAGAAGGTGGAATGGCTTCCTTTCCTTTCAAGAAAAAATTACCCTGGGAGAAAAATGGGGTTACATTTTATGAATTGGGTAAATTTGCCCTTTTTTTTATCACAAGGCCAAGTGGTGTAAACACAAATTTCTCAGCTCTCTTCCACACCCTGCCCCCTTTCAACCCCTTGGCTCCTTAGGGAAACTGGGCTACTTTCCTGGGACATCCCAAATAGAATTGATATAGCTCTAGTATTTTATGGTGTCTGGGAAAACAATTTTCTCCTTAATTTCAAAATAACAACTGTGTGCCACACCATTTGCCTTTGAGATACGGGACAGGGTAGCCCTGTGAAGAATTCAGCCACAGCCATGCAGAAAAGGAAAGGGGGTTATCTGAGTGGGGTGACACAAGGGTGATGATTAGTAGGCTGCACTGAGCTGTTGTTCATTGGAACACAGTCTTTGTTTATAAATTATAAGTAAAGATCTGCTAACTGCCCAACTGAGGGTACTTACTCATCTGCACACTTCAGTCCAAGTGCAATAAATACAGATCAAATGTCCACCATGCATATAATAACAAGGATCCGATCCAAAGCACATTCTTATTTCTACAGGGTTACCTTTGATCACGTTGTGTTTTGCTGAGTTATATGTGGGTGCACCATTATTTAAAGGAAAATAAGAGATGGAGCTGAAAACAATTTTAATCGCCAGTTGGAAGTCTTGGGACATCCTCTGAAAAGTAGCACCTTAACCAATATCTGTTCATATGTTTTGTCTGTGCAATTTACAGTGCCATTTATTTTACATACTTTCATAATGTTTTCAGTTAGCGCTGAAATTTTTGAGACGACATTGGGAAAATTAAAAAAAATAAAAGCTGATTGATGGAGATTTAAAGTAATATCAAAAGTTTCTACTGACTGCTATGGGAATTACAGGTGTTCTTTTGCTCTGGGAATGCAGCGTTTGTATTTTTTATTTCCCTTCCCCAGTTTTTAAAGGATCTGAGAGTATCAAAAATCATTGGAGGTTTCACATGCATGGATTTAGACAATTTAGAGCACAAAAGTTTCCTCCGGCTAGCATTTATTTGGTACAGGAAAGTTGGTGCCACTGGAGAGAAAGTCAAATTAAGCAATAATTAAGGGGTAAGCTGGCATGTGATGGTGGAGGCATCTGTGTCTCCCCTGTTATCCTAGGGTTGTAAGGGACATTTGGGGACAAGAATACAACAAAGTCACAAAGAACCCAACCACCTAAAAGTCTGCTATGACATTTTCTCAGGGAATTAGCTAGGCTAGTAGCAAATATTACTGTCCCAAGATGTTCTTCATCACTTGTGTCCTGGAGATTATTGTACTCGGTGCCACGGGTGCAGGTGCGCTCCAGCTGCCCTCAGTGCTGCTCTGCCTTGGAGCTCAGCACCACATCGAAGGCAGCCCATGTCAAAGAATCATGGAAACAGAAAATGTTAAGGTTTTGGACGGTACCTTAAAGATCATGATCCTCTCGACCTCCACCTTCCACTAGACTAGGTTGCTCAAGGTTTTATCCAACCTGGCTTTGAATATTGCCAGGGTTGGGGCATCCACAACCATCCTGAGCAACCTGTTCCAGTGTCTCATCACTCCCACAATAAAGACATTCTTCCTAATATCCAACCTAAATTTCCTCTCTTTCAATTTGTTCTCCCTTGTCTTGTTGCTACAGTTCCTGATGATGAGTTCCTCTCTGGCTTTCCCGTAGGTCTCCTTCAGATACTGGAAGTTGCTGTGAGGTGTGCACACAACATTTCCTTCTCCAGGCTGAAGAGTCCCAGCTTTCTCAGCCTGTTTTCGTAGGGGAAATGCTTCATGTCCTGTTAAATGGCAAGACTCCATCACAATTCATCACTCTCCTACAAACTGAGCTCTTTCCTGCTGGACATACCTTTCTCTGAATTTACGAGCCACACTGCAGCATCCTCAGGGCAGATGTAAATATGAGGCAGAGATCCTTCAAACACTATTTAATTTATTAACTCCTGTTTCATCTCTTTCCTGCCTGAAAACTGATAAAGCAGGCTTTAAAGGAGTTAAAAAGAAAAAAAAGCGAGATCTGTAGACTAGTAACGTCTCCACTCCTGGGATATGATAAGGTCTCTCTAGATATTTTTGGTTGTTTTGGATGGGATGTGTCTCATGTCATTTTAGATGGCAGTGAAGTAGGTGTCTGTGTCTAAGCCAGTTGTGGAATTTTCTTCATCTTGACTTTGGGGTGTATCTGTCAAATTTTTAGGCCCCTACTCAACAGAGGAGCAGGGCACATGTTTTATTTTAAAGTGCTAGTTCCAGTCTTTGCTGTGGAGAGGTGGATTTGACCACCCCCCTTGAGTGCCAGGCTGAAAAGGCTTCTTAGTGTTCTTTTCATGGGATGTTTACAAAGAATAGCAAAAAATATTCCACTACCTCCAGCTTAGTGGTAGATAGCAAAAAATTCCATGAAGATCTATCAACTAAGCCAGAATTACAGAAGCTGGAATAAAAAAGGCAGTTTTCAAAGTCCTGTTTAAACTCGTGCATACAGGTCCTCATCTCCAAAGCAAGATGTCGCTGTTTGTTACAGCTGCTTTATTTTTTGTGTATCTATGACAAGCTTTAAAAACCTTTTTTGCATTATTGACTTGAAAAGTATTACAGAAATGTACTTCTTTCAACTTTAGGGGAATTTCTTGGAAAACCTCTGTTCTGTCATCTATTACTGCCAGTGGTGTCCACATAAGAGAAGGCCCACAGAAAAGAAGTGTGGAGCTTTATATAATGAGGAGTCAAGAAAGGCTGTTCCTGCTCTCTTTAGCTAAACTGGACAATGTTTTTTCTGGAACAAAACTTCCATGTTTCATCTAGAAAGGGGGGAAATGGCCTTAGCTTTAGCTTCTGTATAAATATTTGCACAATGTTAATTCTCGAGTTTGTGCCTGATCATCTTTAATTGTTTTAAATAATCATAATAAAGAAAAGAACCACTGATTTTTTTACAAGCTAAACTGCATGCAAATATGTAGGGAGGTGGAAGTAGCAGCCTAAATGTACACAGTTCGGTGAAATATGGAAGGAAGGGATTTGTCTCAGAAAGTCTGAGACAAAACAGATCTATTTCAGGAAAGCCATTGCAAGTGTCAGCCTGGAAATTGGCAATCTCTGCACCTGCTAAAGATCCACATTAACACCAGTTTCCTCTGCACCATCTTTGGGCTGTATGGATAAGAACAGCACAAATTAGGATTTCTGAAGACCTTACTAATGGCATAGTGGAAGAGGGTGAAGCTACAATGGCTTCAAGAAGGGAAAAAAGGATAGAGCAGCTGACAAAGGATCTACTGTATGTTCAGAGGGTTTTGAAAGCTGGGCTGATGTTAAAATTAAGCTTGTGGAGTGATGTGAAAATTAAGAATGTCTCCTTGAAGGTTCTGGCAGCTGCCCTGAGAGCCCTGGTTGTTACAGAGCAGGGGCATCAACACAGAAAGTGACACCCTTAGTTTCTCAGAGGATATATTGTAGCTGGGTTTTGCTCTGCTTACTCTCCTTGCTTTGGGTTGTTTAAGGTTGTTTATTTGCATGGAATAGTCTATTATGAGTGTTTTCTAGGCTTTGGCAGTTTATTTTTGCCACAGTAAAATTAGCACTTTCTAATTCTCCACCCAAATACCGAAGGAGAAGTGTCCAAGCCTCAGCCCTCAGTCTGAAGGGGGCTCTTAATTTTGGAAGTGTCCCTCACGCTAACAGCAAGCTGACTTGAAATCCTGTGTCTGACCAACTCCAGACTTTCTGGGACTTGAAAACTGAACTTCAGACTTGATATCTGGCCTAGCTTCTTAAAATGGAAAATTGCATTTCCTCAGCCTTCCTGAGGAATAGCCCATGAACCTGATGAACTTGAGATAAAAACAAAGACTAGCAGGATGCTGTGTCCCATCTCAGACAGAGGTCAGCAGGAGTTTCGAGCAACATGGGACTGGCCCCTCTAGCTGGAAACTTCTTTATTTTCCTCTGAGCTCTGCAGCCACTGGGGTTTGAGACCTATACAGGTGCATGGTGGTGAGTGAGCCATTTCTTTTGCTCAGGAGAGGACATTTGTGATGAGGGAAATCACGGATTTTATGTGCTCACATTTTTTTATTCTTCTTAAGCAAAAAGGAAATATTTAGAACGCCAAAATCTTGTCTTAATATTTCACAGAGGTAAGTCTTTTATAAACGTGTGTTGTAAATGGCACTATAAATTCTCCACTATGGAAAATTGCTATCTGGTTTGAAACGAGGCAGGATAAATAGAACTATAAAAGGTTACCTGGAGTAAACAGATAGGGTTTCCAAAATGTACCATATGAGATAGATTGGAGCTCATAGTAATCTGTTTTCCACGCTTAACATACGATCAGCATCAGCTGAACTCTGTAACCAAGCTGCCATCTGTATCAATCCTGTTCCTAGATGTCTTGGCCCTGTTAATGAAATCTGGAAGTGGAATTGTAAATGGATTCAGTGAATGGTAGATGTCAGCCCATTGCGTGATGGGCAATCATCAATCATCCACTGTCAGTTATTTCTGTCTCAGTGAGTAAGCCTTTATTTAAAGCATAAAGTAAGAATGTTGCCAGACCACAGGAACAAGCCCTGAGCTGTTTGCAGGTGCTGCTATTCACAGCTGCCAATTAAACCCCTGACATTTCCATAATGGCCAAGAGGCAAAGCATATGCACTTGATATAAACATTTTTGTAAAAATTAATCTCAGTTTATCAATACTT
>VXBU01008285.1:1786462-1819367 GCA_013400315.1 Bombycilla garrulus
TTTCCCACAGAGTGACATACGACATCCTACTTTTGGCCTATTGTTTGTTTGCTGTAGAAAGAGAAAAATACTAGTTGGAAAGCAGCCAGGGCATTCATTTCCCCAGGATATTCAGTAGATTCCAGTGGCTCATTTCAACCCTTAATTGGGGAGGGAAAGCACAGTAGTGAGGAATTCCACCTTCAGAAAATGGTGTGTGTGCCCCTTGCCCCCCAGCCATGTGCACATGCTCAACTCCAGCATTTCTCATCATGTGCTGGCCCTTACCTTGGTAAAAATGTAATTTTTGGTTTGGCAAATGCTGTTCCTGAAGTTACCCAGCCCATTGTGGTTTGTTGCTGCTATACCAACATTTTACCTTATCTGGATTTTTATACAGATCTCTGGACATACTTCTTCTGTTTGGTCCTTCTTATTACCCCTCCACTATCTGAAAAAAAAAATAAATCCAAACCACCAAAACCTAAAAATATGAGCACATTTTAATATGCTTATTATTTTCTTTTGGGCAGCAGAAAAAAATAAATTGTCATCTCAACTTATCAAATACATTCATCAGTATTTCTGCAAATTTATATATATTTCATAAAATTGCCAGTGATGAGCTAGAGTGTTGTTGGTTTTTTGACTTCTTTTTTTCCTAGAGAAAATATTTTCCTGGAAAAAAAATTATGTATTTCTGCAGAAAAATAAACTGCCCAGTATTGCCACCTGACATTTATAGTTTGGAGGGCATAAAACTTTTCAGAGATCCTTTTATTTCTTGCTCTCAGCTGTTTATAGTTCTTCAGGGGTAGCCTGATCTGTAAGTAAATACAGAAAAAGAAAGGACTGCATTCACATTTTAGAGGAGATTTCGTTACATGCTGATTGCTCTGCCCGTTTTTGCTGCAAAGACCAGACAAGGTAGAACCCTGAGTGGGAAACTGGATAGCACTGGGGCATTTTAAACTTGTCTTCTTCACTTTTTGTGGTACTGGGGAAGATCACATAAGTCATCCAGAAATTTGAAGTGGATTCTCATGTTTCGTACTGTCTGGTTAAAAAATGCTGCACTATTGGATGAAATTAATTTCTGAAACTTATAGAGTTCTGTTAACGTAGTATATTTAGAATTGTTGTTTGAGATCTTGCTGAGATGTGGGTTTTAAATTTGGTGAAGTTTTTTGCCCAACAGCTGTGCCAATGTGCTTGTTCTCAGATGCAGAGGTGCCAATGCAGTTTTATCAACATAATTTATTTTACTTCACCTGACTGAAACAACTATCCTGCCTTCAGAATTTCATGTCCATGGAAGTGGATAAATGTGTCTATACTGAGTAATTTCCTACCTATCATGGATCTGAAATTTTAAGTACAAATTGAACTTTGCTCAATGTTCTGTTTTGTTTGTCCATGTAGGTGCCTGCCCTATGAAGTTCCACACTACTTCAGATTTCAGGCACAGATGTTGTTTCAGGACTAGTTTTGAATTCAGCTAATTCAGCTTATTTTCTATTAAGTTTCTTAATTTTTAAATTTTTCTTTTTCATTCAAAACCACTAAAAATGTTCGAGACCTGCAAAAACATTGTCTTCAGATATTAAATAAGAGCATTAAAACATGAGTTATGTTTTGGTTAGGTCTCTTTGGAACTTGAAGGACCAAACCGGCTGAGTTATCCAGGGTAAATTTATTAATCCCACATATACTGCCATTTTATTTTAGAATAATGAAAGAAAGAAAGCACTGATGTAAAAAAATCAATATTAAAAAAATCTCCTAAGTCTCAGCATCAAGTGCTTCTCTGTAGCATATCTTTGTGTCTGTAAGGCAATTTCCTGCGTTCAGGATGACTCAGCATTCATTATCTCAAAATATAACCATCTACTTTGGGTACTTCAAGTAAGCAGAAATCACTGAGGTCATGCTGTTGGGTTGTCCCCTCCAACTTGGCCCCCCTGCTCTGAGCTAAAAGGCAGAGGGTAACCAATCCCTGTTGGGTTCAGTTTAGAGCTCAGCTCTGTGCTCTTGTAGATGTCAAGGCAATAATAACGATATTGCTCTGGGTATGTCCACATGACAGTGCAGAAATGCCCGAGCTGGCTGCCAATGAACCACTGTGGACACTGGACGCAGTCAAGATGAGACAGCAGAGAGCACCACCAGGACTAATTTACCGAGCTTTTTGGCAGTGGTAGCTCCATACAGGCAAATTCATCCTGCCAGAAAGCAGGCTCACCTCTGGTTAGCTCATTTACAGCCAGTCTGACTGCTGGAACTTGCAATGTAGACATATGCTCTATTAAGGTGACAAGTGTGTGATTGCTTTAAATAAAAACACGGAGGTTGGGATTTTGAAGGTACCTAAGGGCTTCCTTTGAAGGTGGTTTAAGAAGTTGCTATCTCTGGTGATTTTTATTTTGCAACTTCTGCTGAAGATGGTGTGCCCCATGAATCAGCACACGGGATCTCGTGCCCACCTAAGAGCCTCATGTGTTTACAGCACAATATTTTAGCTTAAATCACTGAAGAGGATGCACTTGCATTTAGAGTCTTACTCTAAATGATGAACTAAATCAGAGCAATTTTACCTCTTGGTGTGGCAGAAGCAGGCAGACAGCTTGGTGATAATGCTGCGTATCTCCCCTTTTAAAGAGCCCAAAGAGACCTGGGTGCCAGGGCCCATGGAAATGTCTTTCTGCTTTACAGCACATTAGTAGTTGGGCACGTCATTCTCTTCATATCCTGTCAAAAATATTTGCCTTTTTAGGGTTGTGGCACTATCTAGTCTCCTACTGTAAAATTTGACCCTGATAAAGAAGGCACAGCACAAACCCAGATTTCCAGCCTGACACCAGTGAGATTTCTCAGGTGCTTAAATCAAAACACGTTTTTAAATTAAAATTCACTTATTCAAGTTAAATTGCCTTTAACTTCAGGGAAGTTTATACTTGGGAACACTCCTGCTACAAAGGGATACTGGCAATAGAGAAGGATTTGGCATTATCAAAGCAAACAAGAACCAGTAGCTATTCTTCCTTCTATTGCTGCACTCAGGCATGAAGAGCTCCAGGTTTGTCTCTTGCTTCTCTGCTCCTGAGGCTGCCCAGCTGGGATCTAGTGTTCTGTCCTCACTAGCCAAGTAATGGCTTTCATGCTACTGAATCCCATCAGGAACTCCGTGTCTCTTGTGGTACTCTTCATCCATGGCTAACTTGTATTACCATTGGCACGCTTGAAATTGTGATGTTATGTTTCAAATGTTTTTAAAGCCGAAACACACAAGCTCTTTTATTTCTCTTCTGCCTTTTAGGATTATTTTAGCTCTACACATGCAAAACCTCATATTAGGCAAGAAATTAATCATATCAGGGTAAAGTAGCTACTGAAAAATTGCCAAGCACCATAAACATTGGTCATAATGCAGGCCAGCCATTTGCACAGCAAGTAATTGAAGCTAGAGGTTCACTGGAGCAGCGCGTAACTTTTCATTTTGAATTAGAAAGCTTTTCAAACATAAAATGATATCTGAGAAGACTGCACTACCTAAAAGGTTTCAGTAAACACTGAAAAAAAAAAAAGTGTTAAAATATGCTGGAGAGATCAATCATGCTTTGTGGTTACTTGCTCCACGTAGTTTCACACACATTCTCTGATAAACAATGTCCCACACACTCTGCCCAGACCCATTATTTTCTTCAGCACCAAAGCGTCAAGGGCCAGATCCTCATTTGGTTTAAGTCAGCAGAGCTCTGCTGAGGTTGACTGCTTGCCATTGATTTATGCCAGCTGAAGATCTGGCCTGAAGAGTGACAAAAATATAATTTTATGTTTTATTTATGGGTGTAAAACAATAGTCCTAAAGGGAGCAGATGTTCCATGTCAAGGGAGGAGGTTTATTAAATGCAATTCCAGACACAAAAGCTAATCTCTGTGGTCAGAGAAGGCATGAGGCCTGTTTTACATGATGAACTTTAATTGAAATCTTGCTCTTTTGTGTTCATTTATTTCTTCTATTTGGGAGCTGACAAGCATCATCTAAATTACTTAACAGCTGCCAGACACCTTAAAAAACAATAGATAGTTGTCTTAGACACCTGGAGAAGGTTAGACAGTCTTCATTTGTCTTCCCAGTACCTGCTGAAATGGTATTAATTTGGTATCACATATTTTTAATTAAGTGGTCACTTCACTGAAGAAATTTCCATCTGTTTCAGATGGAGCTGCGGGGAGAAAGATCGCTCAGTTTTATGGAGGGTTTTGCAATTGTAAAATGTCTTTTTTTTTTTTTTCAATTTGGATTTAAACCCAAAGGATTTTGTTTTGAAATCCTCTCAAAAAGAGAAGGGAGTGTCTGCCTCTAAGTCTCAGGCCCCAAACCTCTCATTGTCCCCAGCACCAAAACTATTCCCTTTGCGGATGATCCTCCCTCTGTAGGTCCTAGAGCCGGAGTTCCTCAGCTGCCAAAAACTGAATTTAGGGAGCTGAAAGAAAATCAGTGGCAAAAGCCTGCTTGCAGGAATGTCACAGTTTTTGAAGCTCTCCTCATCATGTTTTCTTTCAGTCAGCCAACATTTTTGACTCCCATGCCACTGAACCACCCTGAAAAGGAGAGGATTAAGTGATGTGCCTTTTCCTTGGGTTTAAATGCCACAGAAATGTACCATGGTGAGAGCTGAGCTCTTCAGAGGCACACAGCAATAGTCAGCTGAGCAGTGCTGATTCACATCAGATAAATTCTGGACCAAATTGTATAAGGATGAGATTTACTCCCTGACCTTCTGTGTTCCTTCCCACACCCTCACAGTCAAGTAGAGTGCATGGATTGCTAGAGAACAAGATGTACTTATCAGAGGCCAAGAGTGACATGTAAACTGGAGCTTCAGAAAAGACGATAAGTAGACGAAAATTGGAGTGAATGTTCCTGTATTCTATAAAAAGAGAGGAACAAAAGTAAAGATTGAAGAAGGCTGTGCATGGAAAACAAAATGGAGAGGGAGAAGACTTCAGTGTGTCAACTTGGGTGGAAATCCCACATTTACTGTGTGATTTTGTTCTGAATCGGGCTGAGCATAACAATTTCTAATTATCTGTGAACCAAAATTAGAAAAAAGAAACCTGAGGCTAAGCTGACAATGGGATGCAGGGAATGCTGAAATATTTCATTCATGTTTCAGCATAATTTTTTGTTAATTCATGTTAGAAATCTGGTGCATCTTCATTGCAACACTTTTCAACACAAACAGCAGCAGCAACCACAACCTTCCATTCTATAAACATCAAAGGAGGAACTTCCAAAGTTATAAAAAAGCCAAATACTTGTTAGCCTCCCTGGATAAGAACTTAACGGAATAAGTTTTTCACAACAGATTTATTTTGTTTGACATAACATTTGTTTCCTTTCAAAGGCACTCTGAATAACATTTCCATTTGCACATTTCCAAAGGCATGACTCACTTCATGGGATGGAATATGTCTATGGTAAATGTATTCTACAGCCACCCCGGCCCTTCTAGACTCCTCTGCAAGCCTCCCAGGGGAGAAACAGACCCTTGAGGACACAGTCACACCTGTTTTAAACTTCTCCTTTAGGATGATGTAAATTAGAGCCTGGAAGTCCCTTTTCCCTTGATCAACCTAATTTCACCCAAATATTCTTGTCCATGCGGATAGCTGCTGTAGTATATTGTGGTAAAGAGTTCACATCTCCAGATACCGTATGCAAGCGAGAGAAAGGTTTCTGTATTGGAGGGAACTCACAGAAGAATAACAGAATGCTCCAAAAATACAAAGGGCTTAGTTAGAAGGAAGTATGAAAATGCCTAAGTGTACACAAATGCAAAGTGCAGGATGAATATGTTATATGCTTAATTATCACTTCAAATGTGAAAACAAACTGAGGGACAGTAAAAATTAAGACTTTCCAGGGAAAGGAAATAGAGGATGAGTTGTGATAAAAGGGGAAACAATTTTCCTATCAGATGATCTGTTTAGTCTGGGGACCAGTTTTCAGGAGAAGCAGTAGCCCCAGAATTTGAGTCATTTCATACCAGAGCTTGGAAATGCACAATGGAGAGTACTCCGGTCTGGGAAGGGAATGAAAAGAGGGTCTACTGATCTCATCCAGCCCTCACTTCATTCAGCAGGAATCTTTTCCACTGACTGAAGCAGGATTTGGACCAGACCCTCTTTTACCTACCATGTTGATGTCTGTCTGAAAAAAACTTAGGGAAAGACATGAACTAGAGCCCAAGTATGACACTAAGAATGGCTTTTTTGGGCTGCGGTAAGGAAAAAGACAAGTCGCAGAAAATTATGAAGCAGGCAGCTGGCAAATCAGAGGGACTGTTTTACAGCTGCGAGCTGAGTCAATCTCTAAAATGTCTTTACGGAATTAAATGACATTAAGCTCGGTGTCGGTAATTCCCTTAAAACTGTAAGCAAACACTTCTCCAACAGCAGATCTAAGGGCAGCGTCATCGCTTGGCAACTTTTGCTTTTGCCACAGCGGGGCTTTGCTATCCAGCTCACTTTATTTTTACACACAATATTTGAAAGAGGTTTTGCTATGGTTAACAAAACATAGCTACCTTTTATATCTGATTCAAAAGAAAACAATAATAATAGAAGCGGGGTAACATTTTTGTATATGCCTGACTGATTCCCTTTGCCTGTTTTGAACCTACCTAACGGCAAACCTCACTTCATTCTACACTGCTCTAATTAATTTGACAGGACTGGAAACTTGCTCTTCCTGTTCACACTTATTATTCATCTCTTCAGAATGCCCTGTAGGGAGTATGAAGCACAATAAAGCAGTATTTACCAAATCCCTCAATGCTAAATACACCTTTTAGGCTGACTCTGTACAATGCCAGCAGTGAGAAGATCTGACTAAAGGGCAGCCAAAGAAAAACAACATTTTCCAGAGCATCGTCTCTTTACACATGGCTAGCAGGTCTTAGGCAAGGAAACTATGTCTTTTCACCCCACTTCAAATTCTACAGTAGGCTCTGGGGATCCCAGCTCAGTCCTACTGTATCTGAAAGCTTTGCCGTAGCCAAAGCAAATGACAGAGTGATCATACTCAATAAGCTCTGATGTTAGTTCACAAGAGCCACTGAGTAATTTCATACAGGCGTATCTTTTAACCTTTCATCACCCAAATTAGAAACATCATAACAGAACATAAAACACATCTGAAAAATCCATCGGAGGCAGCGACTCAGAAAAATGCAAGTAGAAATAAGCATTTTGAGATTGAGGTGTTTTGAAATTGAATGTTAGATTTCCTTTTTTAAAATTCTCGATGCAGAAAGGGACCTTTTACATACACACAAGGTGATTAAGGAATTTAAAAATTGAAACATGCTTATTTGCACGCACTGGGGAAGTAACTCAGACATTTCATATTTTAAAAGTGAAAGATCAATGCAAGAAATTTTCAGCAGTAAGTTACCAAGTTGGGTCCTCGAATCTAATCATGAGCTCCCTTTGCACCTTTATGCCTCTGTAAATCTCACTTTACATGAAGCTAAAGGTTAAGTTTTCAGAGTACCTGAGAAAATTTCTACATGGCATAGGGCAGCACTGTGCACAAATACCCACATCAGCCCTAAATGAACCAACTCAAGTACCAAATGGGACAGAATCACTGCAGCAGAGCAGCTTTTCCAGCTTTCTGCTCTTAAACCTCCAACTATTTCCTTGTGTGGCATCCACCAGAGTTATGTCTGTATACATAAATACATACTTGCCGCAGGATGCAAGTCACTGCTTTGAATGGGGACTTTCAAAGAGGTGTGGAGAAGCACACAGGCATTCAATGGGATTTTTCAAGACACATGTTAAAATGGAAACTAAAGTAACTGCACTTAGATGCTTCTGAAAACTAAACACTTTAAACTCCTGAAAAAATCAGAAAACTAAATTCCTGACCTGCTTCTGAAAAATTTATGTTGAGTCATTTTTCCTAGTTCCTGAACCTATTCACGTTTCATGGAAAAGCGTGGACACAATCACACACAGGCTTCCTTATTCCCTTTAGTCTTTGCTTTTCTTCATTTATCCACTTGTTCACCTATAGAAAATTTAAACACTGTTCCGTTCACAGCCATGGAGTTCTTACACTGATGTTACACAGTTCATCTTTAGGCAAAGCTTAATGAAGACAAACAGGAGACTCCCATCTCCCGTCAGTTCAGCCTGGTTTTGGATCAGATCCTAATAGAGAGGAGTTGGGCTCGTTGAATTGTAGATAGAATAACAGCTCAACTCCTTCAGGCGTAACTCCTCTCTGAATTGTTGTAGAGGAAAACCCACTCTAAACAGATTGAATCTGGAAAAAAACCTTGGATAATTGGGAGTAGAATGGGTCCATTGACTTCAAGAGGAGCTACTGCATGAATAAAAGGTGGGCTGGAATTGACTTTCGCTGTGTTACATATGAAAGATGGTTCTTGAAACTAATTAATCCTTGAAAAGATCAGCTGACCCATCTCATTGTTAGCAATACATTTTTAATTATTCATTTTAGTCAAGCATCATTTGAACACAAGTCAATTTGCAATTTCATTAGAGTACAGAAAAGGCCTGGGGTCTATTCCCAGTAAAAAGGAAAAAATCTCTGGCAAAATTTCATAAAAGATGTTAATCCTCTAATTAATTTTATGTATCAAGCAAGAATTAATGTGTCCTGCTATTTAAGCAGAAGTCATCTTGCCAAGAAATGCATTTTGTCATACCTTCCCCTCCAGGAAAACCTCTTTACAAGCTTTGTGGCAAAACACCCTGGCAACTAATGACTAGCTTTGAAGCAACATTCACAGACCATTTGCTTTGATGACATTTGGAGCATTTTCCTCCCCCCCACTACTCATTCCAAAGTCTATTGTAAGTGTAGTGCTCTCACAGCACTGCTTTTGAAAACTAATCAATAAAGTTAGATTTGTCAGGTTGCATCTGAGGAGTATCACATCTTTTAACTCCCTTCTTGGTTGAGCTGCTGTACACAGTTTTAAACTAAACCTTATGAACAGATTTGAGTATGTTATACGTACTGTATTCACAGCCACACAAGTGTGACGCCTCTCTTTCTCTCTCTTATATTAACTTCAAAAGCTTAAAACTTCTGCCAGTTAACCTTCCGTAAAACTGACATTATATGGTCATCATGCATAATCAAGTGATGGATTGCGTGCCAAGAAGTCACAAAGAGCAAATGTTTACACTTGTTATAACTATGACAATTACAGTATTGCAAAAATGGAAAAAAAAATTACTTCACTCCATGCCAAAGAACTCCAAAGAAAACATATCCATGTTAGTAAATACTGAAACGAATTTTGAATACCTCACTAGCATCAGCATAAATCCTAGAGTGAGGCAATCCGTACTCACAGAAATGAATGGAGATCAAAATATGGGCTACAGAGTTTCATCTTTATTCTAACTTTTGACTTTTCTTAATCAATGCTAAAATCTTTAGGTCCGATTTCTCATTTCAATGGCTTTGTGTTACGTGTCTCAACCGTACCTCATCTAATTTAATAAGATGCAAGCTAAGGAAGTACTTAAGTTACTTATCAAGGGTTTCAGATGACACATTATTATTGTACTCAAAAGTCAATATTTGCTAATCATGTTAGTAGAGGAACTGATCCAGGGCTACAATTCTTGAATTGCTAAGGCATTTAAGATTAATTAAACCTGTCTTCTCCTCATTCGACACATACACACACAGCACAACACCCCCGCCTCCATCCAACCTCTCTTCTGAAATGGACAAGTCAGTGTCTCCGTAAGGAAAACCTGTCAAGAACACAGCTATAGGAGGAAAAACTCTTCAGTTTTCTCAGCATTCTACCTCCACTGTTGGGATGGTCATGCAGAGCCTGACTTCAGGTTCCAGGGTAGGTGATGTTCAGCATGCTGGGGTTGTGCCCTTTGACACAACCAGGATGACATCAAGCCAGGCTGTTGTGTTCTACCTGTGATCTTTGCACAAGACTGCGGTTGGTATCAGGAGAGAGCTCACGCTGAGCAAAAGCAGAGCCAATCTGGCAGTGTGACACAGCTTGAAAACCTGATTGCTCATCTTGTTTCAACTGAGATTGTTCATCCAACAGTCTCACATGTTAAAGGTACTGAAGTGCTGAGCAGGTCTTATTCCGCATAGTGGCAGAAGAGCTGCGAGTTTACGCTGTACTTAATATCCTAATTTTCATTTTATCATACATAATGGGAACAGTTAAAAACTGATCTATGTCTTTCTTTCTCTCTTTCAAAGCTCTTGTTGAATTTTGTGTGTACAACTTGAAAAGATTTAGCGAATTTCCTAGGGCTAGGTGCAGCGTGAGCAGGCAATGTGCAAACTTCCACATGCAGACTCGACAGTGCAAGGTCAGGCTGGATTTGCCGCCCTTCTGCCACAGCAGCCTCAGCCTCCTCTGAGGGTACCAGGAGCTGCTCAGAGGCCATCTCAGTGTCTGGACATGTGCATTTGATTAGCCACGTGGTGACTTCCTGATAGGATCATGTATTTATTCAGAACCTGGCTTAGAAGGAGGAGCAGATCCGCCTTGAAGCAGGAATCTCGTAGTGGATGAAATGTGGCTTACCTGCTACCCAGCGTATATTACTGTAGTTTGTGTATTATTGTGGTTTTCTCTTGCTTGACTTTAAGCAATTATTGTACTGGTCTAAGCAGAGTGGATTAAATGTTTATATGAGAATGACATTGTGCAGTGGAGATTTGCAATCAGACACATTAGGACAGATTCTGATCTACATCAAACTTGGGCAAGCCAGAAGAATGGGTCTATCTACATCAGATTAGCCCAGATTTACACTCTTAAATGGGATAGTAATGTGGGACGCCACAGCTCTGATTCAATAGTCACTTCTAAAACTGGTGTTTTGCAAAGACTTATAAAGTGAGAAGTGTTCACTGTTATCAGGAGATTGAGCTGCTATTGTGCATTAAATCATACTGTGACTGCATGGGGTTTGATAAAGACATGTGGAACATCAACACCCACATTAAAAAAGTAACAGTTTTGAGCACTGAGCACTTTAGTATCCAGCCTGCATACATTTCAGATCAGCACATTAATAAGTGTAATACTCAGATGGACATTTTGTGAAATCAAAACGGCGTGTTCTGTTTAATATTCCAGCTAGTGCTAAACTATTCATCTAAATGTGCTAATAGTGGCTGTCATGTAAGTCGAGCATCTGAAAGCCTCTCAGCAGTAATGCCCTATCCTCAGGTAATTTCTTTTTCATATTAATTCAGTAAAATTATAAGATAATTTACTCTTTAAAGTGGTTCCCCCTCCCCCCTTTTTAAATTAAACATTGTTCTATGCATGTCTTTTACCTTACTAATTTATTAATTTAGACCTGCCACACACAGGCTGAAATACTAATCTCATGTATTTATTTATTTTTAGATCAATCATGGTGCTGTTTTTAGTGTGCTTTCAACGTATTCAAAATCTCAGCTTTTTCTCTGCATGTGTATCTATATGCCTCAGTAAATTGTTAATTATTAATATCACAATTTTTCTTAGTTAATTGTTGTCTCACTTACTTTTAGTGGTCTATAAAAACTCAATTTGGTAATCCTAGCTCATCTTCCAGTGGAGCACATATCTGTGTCACAAATGTCATCTTTCAAACCGGCACTAATTGGCATTCATGTTGGAATTCTCAGTGGAATGGCCACAGACACAAGGTGAAAATTTGGCTCTGTTGAAGGCAACAGGAGTTTTGTCATTGACTTTAATAGGGTCAGGACTTCTTCCAGAGGCTGAACTACCTCTTATACAGATGTTCAGACTGAGATGGGAGATTCAAATCCTCTGTGTTTGCTCATGACTAATAAAATGTCATTTTCTGCTAACCTTTGTCCTCTCTCTGCTTGGATGTAGTCCTTTTTTTAAAAAGGAGAGAGTGAATAAGATAAGACCTCCAGCTTCTTCTTGCAGTCTTCCTCAAATCCCAGTTCCCTTCCTTCTCTTTATACTTGATATAATATCTCTCCAGGCTCAGTACAAGTTTTCTGTCTTCTGTAATCTCTTGATTCTTCAGTTCTTGTGTGTTCTTAACTGCTCTGTTTTCTTAGCAACTCTACCTTCAAAGATGCTCTTGCAAAAATGAAATTTCTTTAGATTAGTCTATCTTTTTAAAAACCCACTGATTTCCTCATCTCTGCCTCCACTTTCTCAGAAGCTGTTGTTTCTTGTCATTACTAAGAAGCTTCTCAGTCTCTGGTAAGAGAATCTACACCTCTCCAGGTTCTGTACTTGGCTTCATCTGAGGGCAATCTTTGTCCATTTCTTCACTGATCCTTTCCTCCCAACTCCCACCTTCTGTAATCTGCTCTCATTTCAATTTGCTTTGGATATGCACCTTCACTGACAACTCCTTTATTTTTTGTGTCTCTCTTTGCCACTTGCTCTCCCCGCTGCCTCACAGAGGTGTCCATGTCAGAATCCTTGATGCACTTGCCCATCTATGACAGTTATTCTCCTCTGCTCATCTGCACTTTCACAGACATTTGCTTCTGTACATCCTGCTGTCACGTACATAATGGCTTGGCTTCCTAAGGTTAGTTATTCACCACTTCTTCCTGATTTTCAGATCCTCATCTCCTCTGTGAGTCCTGTTACTCTTGCTATTTCCTCAGTTGTCTCCTAGACCATCTTTTCTCTTATCTTGCTGCCCCTTCTGCCATTTATTTTCTTCTCTATCGTGGTGGCAATCATGATTTTTTTAATCAACATAGGCTAAAAAGGTTATGGTCATCTCTGTTCTTCATGGATGATGTCAGCAGGATCTCCCCACTTCCTCTCTTTTCATCTAAAATACTGCTTGCCAATACTGCCTTGTCTCCACCAACCAGCACCTTCCTCGTTTTCTACTGCCTGCTATAAGAAATGCAAGTTGTTAAAAACTCTGAAATCTACACCTTGAGGTTCTGGTGCCATTTATCTTCCACTAAATTTATCTGACTGCTTCTCCTATTCTTCTCTTTTACAGACTTCCTCTGTCCCCTTTTTCCTTTCTATGCTTTCTGCTGTGCTGCTCCACAGAGTAGGAAGAAACTTTTTTGTCATCCCTGAGCAATTTTTTTCTTTTCCTTCCAGAAATATTTCATTAAAACTCATGTCTCAACTTTGAACTGTGCCTTTCAGTCAAGCAGAGGCTTTAATGCACTGGAAGACAAAAGCTGTGATACTGGCCAGAGGCCTGTTCCTGTAATCTCTTCTCATGCCCAGGCACAGCCCCGATGAAGTCACTGTTCCCCACATTACCTGGAGGTGGAAGAGAACACAGATTGGGGCTCATGTTTGAAACGCATGAACGGCCCTCAGTGTGCTACAATACATTGCTGTTAATGTAGAACAGTCACTATACTGAGAAATGAAATAATTGCATTTCTCAAGTTAAAAAATAAAAAGGTGCAAATGGGGAATACCTTGAGGCCTAAAGCAAAGCTGAAAGTTCTACAGCTGCTCTTATCTTGCATTGAAACACACTGGCTACTCTTTTGGAAGTTTTCCATTAAAGGTTAGGACAGGAGTTCTTGGTACACCCAATTACTTGTTGTGACTTGGAAAGCATTGCTATACAGAGTTTTTACTGGTGAGTTCTTACAGTTAAGGCCATGTAGGAGTTAGAATAAGGTTATCTCAGTTTTACAGAGCAGAGTGAGTATTTTCCATAGGTTTTTATTTTATTCTGCAAAGTTTCCCCCATCAGCCTAAAAGGAGAGCAACAATTGAACTCCCTATGAGAGAAATAACAAAATACTGCAGTGTGTGGACCATTAATTGAGATATCAGAAATATTCCCTCTGATACAGGAAGAGAGTGATGCCACATAGTATGATGCAAAATATTTTATTCTTTAGGGTCATGGAGTAGAGGCTCTGTAGGCCTTGAGTCAAAACTCCAGATGGTTTGCAAACAATAAGTTATTTTCTAGTTCATACAGGGCTACCCTTGATATTCTGAACTTCAGACCAATGTATTCTATGTTCTGAAAATGACTCTCTTTTTGTGTCAGGACAATGATACAGTTTGGACAAAGTCTAGACCTGAAGGTTTTAAGTGGTGAGTTCCAGAAAAATGAATGGAGGAATCCAGAATTCAATCTCTAGATCCACATCACAACCTTTATGATAATTAAAACTCCTCCAGTACAGGAAAGCAGATTAAATTAAATTATTTGAGCCACTGCATGACCTCTGTATTCCGCCTTCCTTGTCATGCAAACCATGTATTATGCTGAACCATTTTTCTTTTCAATGTGATAGGAAAGGTTTTCCTTTGGGAGCACTTCTGAACCAGCTTTGACCTCTGACTCAGAGTTCAATGCTTCTCTGCAGTCTAGAAAATCTGAAGGTGACCACCATCCCTTCACTGAGGCCCTGTGGCACAAAATCTTGTCTCCTCCTCTCCCACACCTGTCTGTGTGCTGACAGCAGGACCAGCTGGCTGTCCCTTGGCAGTCAGGCCAGGCCTGCCCTCTCCATCACAAACTTGATTTGAATACATTTATATGATTTACAAGAGTCAGTTCAAGTGCCCAGGGTTCTCTCAGTTGGTCAGAGCATGTTGTTAATAACACCAGGGTTGTGGGTTCGATCCCTGTATAGGCCATTCATTTAAGAGTGGGACTTGAGGATCCTTGTGCGTCCCTTTAAACTCAGAATATTCTGTGATTCTGTGAAGGCTGTTACTGCAAATTCCTGGCCTCTGAGCCAATCAGGGTTAATCAAGACTCATGACCCCTTCAGCACAGCCCTGGATGGCCATGCCATACTGTGTTTACCTAGGAATGCTGAAAATCTGCGTGGGTTACCAAGACCTGTGTGAGTTTTCCAGCTGCAAGTAATTTTCCCAGGCATTTAGAATACACCTTAGAAAAGGGAATTTAAAAAGGCATCCTTGTTACCAAGTGGACCATTGCAAACGCCTATCTTGGCCAGCAAAAGGTGAAGCACACCTGTGCGGCTGGAGTAAGAAACCACAAGTTTACCACTGAACTCAAAAGTAAGTTTGCATGTTTCTGCTGTAAAAGGACATTTTATGTATCAGAGGTTGACTTTCTGTGCACAAATCTTCTGGTTGTGTAAAGTGTCCCCAGCTCCACAGAGGAGCTGTGACAATTTACACCAGCTGAGGTGCTGCTCAGCATTTTTGGTTATGGACCTTATTTACTGATGGCTAGTTAGAGCTTCTGTGGAGCTGTTAACAGCATTGTGTGGGTGTAAATCTTGCTTTAGATGACTTTGGAGCAGTTAGGAGACAGCCTGCCTGTCTATAAAGTCAAAGCATCCTTGAGCATATGCCTGGCATAACCTTACAATAGAATGGTGCTCCAGCAATATGAAATATACCTATTTTTACCTAAGTGAAGACCTACAAATAATGTCCCCTAAAAAGTTGCCACACAGGATAATTAGGTGGTAAAAAAATCCCTTTGTGTTTTGGCTTAGTCTATTTTATTTGTGTCTGTGTTATTAAGCAGTTGCATCCCAGTACACACCTAGCTCCTCGTCCCCCTCAGGGTGTTGTGCTAACTTACCTACATTTTCTTCTAGAAATTGTTCGGTCAGGGAATGGCATCAACCATTTTATTGAATTAAGTTTGCTAAGCAAACAGCAGCCTAAGGTGGGCAAGGCCTAAGGTACTGACATGGAGCAGCAGCTCTTACTCTTTGAAATAAAATAAGGTCAGTGTAAATGAGAATTTGGTTGTGTGGCTACTTTCTGTGTATTCACACAGGTAATTCATGTGTCCCTGTGGTGGAATGTAGCTGTGCTGCTGTCCTGGTTTAGGGAAAATTTGGAAAACCTCCAAAGGGGTTTCTCCAGAAAGCAAATTCAAGTGTCCCCTACTCCAGCTGGTTCGGGGAAAAGATTTCCTTGGAGAGAAGTGAAAAAAAAAACCTGTTTATTCAACAGGAAGAGCACTCCCCAGCACAAAAGAATGAACAATACTAAACAACAAAACCTCTTGCTGCTCTGAAGAGATGGCAAATTCAGAAAGTCCTTTTTGTGGATTGTTTGTGAGCTCAGCTGGCTCAGTCTGTCCCCAGTCCCTCTGGTGCTGGGAAATCTCACAGTGGGGCACAGGCGTGAGCTCCCAGTGCTCTTCTGGGTTTTCAGTCCAGAGCAGGTTCAAACAGCTCCAAGGAAAGATAAAAAAAACACAGTCCAGGGAACTTCTCTGCCTCAGCTAGCTAGAAACTAACTAAAAGCAAAGGAGAGCTCTCTCCAGCCATCCACTGCAGTCAACACTGTGAGAAGGCAAGACGAAGCTCTTATCTCTGTGTTTTGAAAACAACCATCTCAGACATTCCACCGCTTCTCCTTCTTCCCCCTTCACTCTCAGATCCAGTTTTAAAGGTGTAACACTTATTTCTGGGCTAAGCAGATGAGTGGGGATACAATTCAGCATCACAAAGTCACCCCAGAACAGCTGCAAAGGTCGGGTGGCATTTTCACAGCAAGGGCCTGAAGTACAGACGTTTCAGAACACATCCCTCTCCCCGTAACACTGTGAGGGGTACCAGCAGAAAACCAGGGTGACAGTGAACAAGGAAACCACCACTGGCCTTTGTGAAGCTCCCTGAGATCAGCATTCACAAAGCCAGCAGTGAGGAGGAGGAAGGGAAAGCTCAGTTTTATAAATCCTTATCAGTTGTCCGCTTCTTGGGGAAGCTGGCTCTGCAGAGCACAACGTGACATTTCAGTGTATTTTCTGGATGTCGTGTGTGAATTGCAAGGGATACAAAACCACTGCGTGTAAGATGTATTTCTTGGTAATACTCAGGGGGAAAAGTAGGTCCCCCGAAAAAATATTTCTGCAGAATTTTCTAGTTTTAATGGTACTAAATTACAGCAAAACTTCCCAAGACTGTTCTTGCAAGTCATTTATACCATAAAACATAAAATTACAGTAAGTCTCCATTAGTACTGTGGCTACTACTGTAATCAGTTTTGAAGAATGTGCTCTATCAGTGGAAATATTCTGATTTAAGTTCCTGTTGAGGAGCAGTCTAAAACATATACTTTAAATTACACTTCAAAATAAGTCCCATGGTACCTCCCTACAATATATATGGTACACTGGCTCTGTGCAATTAAATTCTTGTCCAATGTTGTCATTAAGTTGCAGTAAATATTGAAGCCACCTTTATTTTAAAATAGATTTACTTCTTGATTTTAGCTGATAGATATTCTTGTATAAAAAATTAATTGAAGTATGTATACATACATAAAACAGGGCAGGACTGCTGCTTTCAGCTGTTACTACCAAGCATCTTGGCTTCTGTCAGCAGTATGGCAAATGACTGACAACAACGTGCAGAAAATGGTCACACGGAGGACTTCCCAGGGTGAGAATTAAAGGAATGGAAGTCCCAGGCCCCCTCCCATCTTCTCTCATTTCTAGCACCAAATTAATTTTTAATTAATTGAAAGACTTCCTGTGAATAACAAAAATCAGATCTGAAGGGAAGACGCAACCATTTCTCATATGTGGTCAGCCCATCATGGGCACAACATTACCATGAAATGAAAAGGATGGAGAAATTCCACTGAATAGACTGGGTGAGAAAAAAATCAGCTATTTAGAGTCTAAAAAATAATAGCATTTTTCAGAAGTTTGATGAAACTGAATGAGATGATGGAGGAGAAAGTCTCAAAAAATCCTTGAATCTGCTGAAGAACTCATGTAGGCAATCATTCTTACTGGAGAATCCATGGTGCATTCTCATGATACGGGACCCAGCCAGAAAAGATTCAGTTTGAACTTACATCTTTTAGAAACTCCATTAATTAATCTGTAGCAAATCAGGCTCGATTGCTTTCAGTGCTCACAGAACTACTTGTGTTTTTTCTGGAACACAGGCAAATTGCTGAGATGACAAATATATGTCTTCCAAGAATCCTTCTCTCCCTTTCATGAATGTCCGAATATTTTAGTTTCCCAAATGCATACTTGCTTGACAGTTTTATACCTAACAGATGTTTTATGTAGATTTATTGGTGCCTCAGACTTTTCAAGAAAATTAAAAAGGTTCTGTCTTTACCTGGATTACACTGATTGACATTATCTTAAGCCATTGTCAAATTTCTTTCCATTCACCTCCAAAAGTCTTTCCACAGGCTGTCCTCCAAGTTTTCTTCATATCTCTCTGGTTATCTACTACAAAACTGCCATTTGGTCAGACCCTTTTTAATGTGTTACATTATCAAGATTTAATACTCTGGTGGAGTGTATTCAAAGTTTGTTTTGATTTCTACAAATTTTTCATCTGGGATGTGGAGCCTTTAAAAATTTCAGGTCTGCAGATTTCTGTGTAGCATATATGAACTTGTTCTGACTCCACACAGATCCTTTAGCAGCAGTCCAACTCTTCCTCCCCTCCACATCCAGAGATTACAGACTGCACGGTTTTAGCACATCAAACTTGGGATCCTGAAATGTCAGGAGTGGATGACTTATGAAATATCTGAGGTATAGATCTAACTAAAAATAAATGTAAATTTGAAATAGTACATTGCTCCAGTCTCCCACAAAGGAGCAGGAGTCTGGTTGTTGTGGAAGCCTTAAGAGGACAAGATTCCTGGTTAGAACTGCCCCACACATCACATCAGACATCGTGGCATTACAGTTACAAAAGGGAAAGAGAAGAAAAGAGTCAGGAGGAGTTTCAACAAAATCCAAATGAGATATGGATAGCAGACTTCTGTGAAGAGCCTCTGTCGGCCAAGAGAGAAAATTGTACAGAAAACAGGTCTGTGAGTCTTCAGTCCCAGCCCATAAACAAACACAGTTTTCTTCTCTTTCTTACTATTGGTTGGCAATCTGGCATTGCAAAAAAAAAGGAGAAAATCTTGAAATCTTTTGCCATTGCAGGTTGGATATTGAGTTCTTTGTTGGTTTGACCGTTACTTCTGATATGTGGTGTACATTGAAGTCACAAGTACAAGTGCTGCAATTTCAGCAAGGTGGAAAATAGAGTAAAATCCAGGGTCATTTCTCCATTGCTAACACCTATTCAAGTTCAATAAAGAAATGGCTATTGCAATTAATGTCTCCTTTTACAGCATTAGAGTTTACAAAAACATCTATCCCTACTGTCCCTATTCAGGTACAGTATAGCCTTAAAGAAGCAACCCAAAAGTCAGGAATTCAAATTTGTGAATTTCTAAGCATGTTTCAGGATTTTGCTACAGAACATGAGAGAGAACTTTTTCTAAAAATGATCCTTTGCAAGTCATGATTGGTGAAGGAAGTTGTGCTGTTTTTGGCTAGGGCAGTTAAATTTTTCACAGTGGCTGGTGAGAGGCTGTGTTTTGGATTTGTGCTGAACTCAGGGCTGGTAATACAGAGATGTTTCTGTTTACTCTGAGCAGGGCTTGCACAGAGCCAAGGTCTTTCCTGCTTCTTGTCCCGCCTTGCTGGCGAGGAAGTCGGGGGTGCATCAGAGGTTGTGAGGAGACACAGCCAGGACAGGTGACCCAAACTGACCCAAAGGGATATTCCAGACCATGTGACATCATGGCTCAGTGTATAAAGTGGGGGGAAGAAGGAGGTGGAGCATTTTCAGTGCTCCATAACATAATATTTGTTATCACAAGTCAGTTAGGTGTGATGGGGGTCTGCTCTCCTGGAGATGGCTGAACAACTGCCTGCCCAGGGGAAGTAGTGAATTAATTCCTTGTTTTGCTTTGCTTTCCCTATTAAGCTGTCTTTATCTCAAGCCATGAGTTTTCCAGCTTTTACCTTTCCGATTCTCTCCCAGCCCTGCTGGTGGGGCAGTGAGTGAGCAGCTGCCAGGGCCTTGGCTGCTGGCTGAGGTGAAACCATGAGAGAGGTGTTAACACTTCATTTATTGTTTCCCAACTCTTACTCAAGCCTTTAGAACACATTTTTCTATTCCTCATTGTGTTAATTTTTTTTTTTTTCTGTCACAGTTCAGCTTTCCGAAGGCCTCTAACACCCAAAGGTGCCGCTAACTATCTCCTGGGACATTCAAAACCAGCTGTTCCTTGAGCTCTTTATCATACCAGTCTGACCCACCAATGTTACTCCCCATGAGTAACTTCCTAAGGTGGTCAAAGATCCTTTGACCTTTGGCCCTAGAGCCACAATTCTGCAAAACATGCCTGATGTACACTCAGCTTTAGGCATGTGAGAAATTCCCCCTGCTGAGCCAAAAAAAGGAGTGATAGCACAAACTGAACTTGCTGTGGTCAGCTGGAATATAACATTTTACTTGGATCTCTTCTGTTCGTGGAGTGTGGCAGAGGATGCAATGCTTCATTCCCATGTCTACACAGATTCTCCCAGGGTTAAAACTTAAATCAAGTTTTTGCTTTAGTGAGTACAAGCTGCAATGGAAATCTATAAATCCTTTAGTCTTCACCTCTGTTAAACACATGCTTTGAGGTGAAAGCCGTTAACTTTGGTCTTTAGAAGATATGTGTAAATGCAACCCTTTCCCCAAAAAACTTCGAAAATGTGCATAATCAATAATATTTTGCATAAATGTTGGTGCTGAAGAACTACATGTGATAATGAAATGCATGGGCCTGATTCTTTATTCACCTGAGCCACCCCTTTACCTCCACTGCTTTAAGGAAATCACTGCAGGAGCAGGATCAGACCCTTGGTGATCTGCCAGCTGCACACTGACATTACACCCAGACAGCTGTCACTGAAATTTATATTTGATTCCATAAGAACAGTACATTAGATATCCTTAGGTGTTTTATGAGGCAAGACTTTTCTGCCTATTCTGACAAAACCACCAGTACAAGTAGAAACCAGGGCTGTGAACAAATACTGCAGTTATGATTTACAGCACAATTGCCAGAGTCTTCCCAGCTTCATCTCTGATGGCTACTTACTCGGGCTGTCATTTTTAGCTCCTCAGATTATATCTGCCTTGGCCTCTTCCACAAACACTGGATTCACTGGAGTGTGTTGCAGACAATACAGCTCTCAAACAATGAAGCATTTGTGTTCATTTTCTTCTATTTTATCTTAGGAATTCTACTATTTAGGTCACTATCTGTTGCTTCCAGCTATTCTTTCCTGAAAAATTGTAGCTCTTTTTAGGCTTAAGAAGATAAAATCAATGAATTCATCTATGTTATTCCTCTGGGTATAAAGGTCTAGATGTAATAAGTGGAACACATAGTATAAGATTACATTGCTATTCCTGAACTGCAGCCCCAAGATTAATTGTGCCTTATAGGCCAAAATTTGAAGAGCTGCTGGGTGCTGGCCTCTCTGAAAATTTGATACAACTAACACAATAAAACCCCACTATTACTAAATTTCTCAAATTCTTTAAATGTGATCCCTCCCTAGCATGAAGAAGAAGGGTGTGAATGTATGATATCATATAATTTTAGAAACAGATATGGGGAATAATGGTGAATGGATCCTCTACCTGATTGCATCTGCCTTTCCTAAAAGAACCATAAAAATCCACTACAGGTTTTACTTGAGAAAGTTAATACTTGGATTTTAGCAAGCACCATCACTCATTGTGAAATCCGTCAATATCTGTGGAATAAAAATTTTACTTAGATATGGGGACATACTGGAATTCCATTTACATTACATTTAAGCTGATTGCTCTACTGACATAAAAAATTGGTATGCTCTGAATGAAAAGAAGATGAGTGCTTAAGCAAACAGTCATAAATTAATTTATAATGAAACCTGACAGTCATAATTTAATTTAGAATGTATCTAAGATTGTCGTTACTATTTGTATAAGACTTTTTTTGCCTGGAGGAAAATGTGGCTTCAGAGTAAAATATCAGCTATTAAAATACTAAACTTCTTGAGCGTACATATGTATTAATTAATGAAAATTATGTAGATACTTTCCTAATGAAGATCTGTTGTCTACTACAAGCAGTCAAAAGACTCCCTGATTGAGGCATACCAGTGAGCCACCAAGAACTCACCAGGAAGCACAACGGATGCAGAGCACAGCCTGTAAAATCTGTGGGGTGATGAGGCTGCTGCTCAACTTCCCTTCTCAGCGGTGAGGAGAGGAAGCAAGTCAAGTGACAAAAAGAAGTAATTCCACTCAGTTTGTTACCTGAGAGATGGTATAGTAGAGCATTTGGGGATAGTCAGGCCCTGACTAAAAAACCTTGGCAGTTTGTCTCACCATTAAGTAAAAAGAATTTTTGAAGCCTCATAAATGCTAAAAATAGGTACTTATGAAAAGGAAAATAAATAACAAAGTCTCTCTGTCATGATTAGTTTGAAAGCAGAAGGCAATGTATTGCGTTTGCCTCACTATCAATATTGGTACATGTCACACTGATCAGCAGTCTTTAAATAAGGTTTAAATAAGCAGCACACAGGAAGTACTTGAGTGAGTAGGAAGTGGCAGTAATTGGTTAAAATGGAGTTTGTGTCTTCATTGCATTGGAAACTTTGCAAGCGGTTCTTTCCACAGCCTTCATGAAAAGAGCACTCTCCTTGTCATACACTGGACTCTTTTTTTTACAGCACTGATGCTCATGATAAAGGGTGAGCCAGTATATTCTGGCCAGTATATTCAAGGACAGAGCAGTGGTGGCATTTTAGGTGGGCAGCTCCAGAGCCTTTCTATTGTGGATGCTGAGAAAATCAGCAGTTTTTAAACTCTCAGCAGGTTTTAAACTCTGAGTGTGCTCAAGGACACACAGTGATACAATTCAGGGTGTATCCCTCCCATGCTGAGCTTGGGGAGCTACAATGTGCTTAGCCTGTATTATTTATCTACTATTTTTCCCAATTCCAAACCTGATTAAAAGTTAATGCTTTCATATCACAGAATGAAAACTTCCTAAAAAAATACTCAACATCTACAATAGCTCCTTCCTTTCATCTTCTCTGATCACAATTAACAAAATTATCCCTAAAAACAAAAATTACCCTGGTTTCTTTACAGAATTCCATCTAGGAAAATATACTGGGGAGAGAAGGATTGCTAAGCTGAACACTTTCCTGGTAAAAGCCTCCCTTTTATCTTTCTCAATAATATTTAACATTCTCATGCATCAGTACCTTAAAAGCCAGTTTTATAACTCTCATATTTAATACCGAAAGTAGTAGCCTTTTCTCATTGCCATTTTCTTGGCATCTGGCACATTACCTGATTGGGATATTCTAGGAGAATCTAAACTAAGACAAGCACACAGAGCAAATTATATTCTATGGATAAATCAAATTTCTCCAATAGCTGCTGTTTGGGGTTTACACTTATTTGTCATACAGACATGCAAATCTTCTGTCTTCTAAACTGAAAACTGCCAGCAGAGGCTTGACAATACAACAAAACTCTTGCTATTTCATGGTATATTAGCTGTTGAGGATATTGTTATGATGAACTTTGCAAAGACGAAAATATCTTTCTGGGTTAATTTTCAGTCAGATCAGTGAACTAATCCAAGTCATCAGATATCGCACAACAGTAGCATGGCAGGGAGCTGCAGCCACAGACTGCAAAGCTGACTGGGTACCTGCATGGTCTGTGGTGGCCGTGGGGCTCTGAGTCCTTGATCAGCTGACACTGACCCCACTGTGGTTCACACAAGCAAGAAGAGCCCAGGTAAATAGTTCAGGACTGCACTGCAGCTGGGTGTATGTTGAAACAGTTTGCCCATCAAGGATTATTAGTTTAGATTGATCAACGGAATCACTTGGTCACCATTATGAGTAGAAAATTTAGATATCAAGTAACTAGGGAAATTCAAAGTGATTACTTCAGGTAAAGTCTATATGGGATCCCTGTTTCACGCCCTTTTAACCAGTTTCTTCAGTATTTTCAAACAGTGACTACACAAACGTGAAAAAAAGTTTAATGATCACTTACAAATATACAATACTTACATTTTTAAGAGTTACATAAACAGAATACAACAGGAAACAAAACCTTCCTCCAATCTATGGAGGAACATTTCCAAGTTATTTATTTACAAAGAAAAATTACAGTCACTTTTCACAGTGTCACATGTTTACATGTAAGTATTTCTCAGTTGAAAAATATCTTGCAGCTTACCCAGAGGCAGTTTACAGTCTGAGCTCTACACCCATCTATCAGATCAAAAATTCTATCAGCCCATTAACCTGACGTGACACAGCATTTTTATAATTTAACAGCCTTTGGTCTGAAAATATGTACAACCCATATGGCTGAACTGATGCATAGTTGTTGAGATTTCACCTGGTGTATTATAAATTGTTCATGGTTTGGTAAAAAGGCAGAGGCTACTTTTTGAAATTAGCTTGGTGATGTGTGCTTAGAAAAAAGATGATCCAATTTCCTTAGGGTATTTCCAATTTTTCCTGAAAGGAATTTCAAAGAATATAACATGTCCAATCCAGGACACTTTCTTGCATAATGAAACTTTTATATTAAATTCTTCCTTCTTTATGTACAATTCTTACCTCAGGTAACAGAGACAAACTGAGCACACCTTCCAAAGTTCATTTCCATTAGTTTGCCAATGTTGGATGTTTCCTGGATTGTACTTTACTTAACCCAAAATTTAAAAACCTGAGAGCAAACATTAGTATTTCTTAATCTGTGTGTACTTGAGAGTCCTCTTACAGACTAGAATACTTGCAGTAATATAGCCAAAACACATCCAGTCTGTTTTTGACAGCTTCATCATGTGTGTATACCAATACTTTCATGATTTTCAGGCCATAGCCTTTCAACATGTGAACTCAACAGAATCTTCACCTAGCTGAATGTAGTCTGGGACTAAAACTGATTTTTTTAATTAGAAATGGAATGTTTTTAATTAAAACTGAGTACCTCCAGAGTATTAGTTATGGTTCAGGTCCAGATCTTTTCATACTGGAAAACAGAAGAAGCTTGCCATCAATAGCTGTGAACAGAGTTTAAAAAGTGTCTTCTAGCATTACAGTATTTCCCTACTACAAGCATACTCCACAGTAAAAAACACTCCAAGTTCAAGCATCTTTAAAGAATGCCTGTGTTCTGGATTTTCTTCGTGCAAGAGCTTCTTGTTTTTTCCTTTCAATCTCTTCTTGAGAACATTTTCTATTTTTCTGTTCTACCACAGACACTGTAAATAAAAAAAAAACATGTATTAGGAGCTTCAGCTTTGTTCAATACATATTTTAACTCAGCCATTTCCAGTGTTTGAAGATCTATGGCAGGAGCACACTGTTCTGACACACTGGGCACCCAAGTTAAAAATGGCTCATCTATCCTGTCCCCAAGGCAGGAAAGGGGCAAGGTGCATGACCTTTGTGGTGCTGCTGATTACTGCCTCCCAATGAAAGCACTGGGATGCACATTTTTGCTTCAAGGGAATTTTGCTTGGGTGCCCTTCAAGTGAACCTTATGACATCAGGAGTCAACACAGGAGATGGCAATGGGTTAAGAAAATTAAGGCTATCAGAGTGAAAAGGGCTCTACAATTTAGTGAGTTAGGCAGAGATATGGACATGGAGATGGTACAGACACAGGGGTCAGATACAGTACAGGTGTCACACAAATAAAACAAGATAGGTTGAAAAAAGGTCAAAAGTAGCAATAAAAATTGGCAAAGGAGACAAGAACATGATAGCTAAGCATAGCATTTTATATGGCGTGTTACAGAACTATAAATTCCCATACTAAAAAATCCTGACCTCACTGGAACCAACAGGAACACTCCTTGCACATATCAATAATTGTACTATTTTTATACACCAATTTCCAATTAATGTATTTTTAATAAGTATTCAAACGGAATAAATAGAACAAAGGGTATATTTGCTTCTCACAAAAAGGTATATGAAAAATTAAATAGCAGTTTTTGAAAGGGCCACTTAATATCCATTTTTTGGTTAATGTCTTTTCCCTCAGAATTTAAGATTAAGAAAGTTATGGTTTATCTGTAAAGAAAATCTATGCTATTTTCTTTCATTCCTTTACTCTGTAAAACATTCTACAGAATAACTATTTATCTCTCCCCTTCCTTCCCACTTTATAATCCAAAATTGCTACTTTCCATTTATATGCTTCTCTGCTGGGAAAGAAACAACTAAAATACTCATTCTTCAATAATTAATTGTTTTGTTGCTTTTGCAACAGTGCTTCTTGAAAATGGAGGTTAATACAGGACACTCTTAAAGGCATGTTTTATCAGAATGAATATTGATTAAAACTTTGCCAAGCTGTGAAAAAAAAATAAAAAATTAGAGTGACAGGCACTTGACTGGTTCTACATTTCCCTAGTAAGTAACAGTGAGCATGGAATATTCCAGAGCATGGAATATTACTGACTGACCTCTCTTCTGGATGAAAGGGCATCTTAGTGCTTAGTCTGATAACACAAGAACATTTCACTGGCAATTTCAGCCACAGAGCAAACAATACAGGCTGAGCCCTGAAATGTGTCAAGTGATTTGAGGTTCCAACTTCCAGGTGTACAGTAATATAAAGAAACTGGCATTCCACATCACCTGTGTCTTCTTCCCCTGTCCCATCATGAGCTAAGGTTTTACTGTGCATCAGAATAACAATATGTTGAAGTCACAGGCTAAGAAAATAGTATGCTGAGTGCTGCATCAGCCTGTACTTGATCCTAGGGAACCTGAGCGTCTGTGGAGAGAGAGTGTGGGGTATTTGGAGAAGTGGAATGGAAACAGGTGTCCTGAACTAAAGAAATTTAAGATATGCACCAGGACCATTTTAATTTTGAGAAAATAACCTCCAGATTTTCCTTAGAACATCTACTAAGACCTTAACTAAATGAATGAATATTGAAGCCTATTTTAAGTTGCAACACAGTTCAAATTTCTCTGACATTCTGATAGAGTAAGGAAACAAAGTAACAGTCTAACAGTGATACAATAAAGACAAATACCTGATGTAGTCTGTGCAAAAGACTCTGAAAGGTGCCTCTTGAAAGGTGACTTCTTACTGTCAAGCTTGCCGTGCAAAGTCACATTCACCTGATTCTTGCTTCCTTCCAAACCCTGCAGAGTAATTCCAATGCCAGAATCATTCCCTGGATTTTCAGACCCTACATGAGGAGCACCCTGAGAATTGTTAATCTTTCGGAACTTAAACTTTGAAGGCACAAGTGAAGTTTTGTTACCAGAGCTGCTACTTGGAATATTGCCCGCATTATACAAGAAATGGGAGCTGTCAAGTGCTTTTCTATTAAAAATATTTACAGCATTAACAGGACTTACTTCAGAACCTGTCTCTCCTGCTGGCACAGAATTTGACCTGTACCATTTCCCTGAAACAGTCTTCGCAGTATCTTCAGAGGCATCTTGATGACAGTTTTTAGGCAGTGTGTATTTACACTCCACAGAAGGACCCGAGATCACAGTCTGAGGATTTGAGATGTTCTTACAGTTCACTGCATTACCTGTTGTGGCCAGCCCATGCACTGCCTTTGATGAATTCCTACAGGAATCATTCAGTAAGAGACCCTCCTGTTTTGCATTTGATTTTTGTGCCAAGAGGAGATCAGGGAGTCCTTGTTTAGACGCTGGGAAGCTGTTAACCGCATTTGATCTGGAATTAATACTGGCTCCTTGAATAGTTTTAGTTTTTTCATTTCCTTGTTTAACATCCTGGCTTTGAGTCTGCTTTTCTATATCATCACACACCTGATACAACAATTCATCGTCCTCACAGTTTGCATCCCAAAGATCATCGGATCCACAAAACATACCTAATATCTCATCAGAGAATTTCGCTTCCTTCCAGTCATCAAACGACACAGGACATTTCTTTGGTATTTCAACTTGATCTGAGTGACCTGTGCTAGCTTGGTTAACCACTTTGGGGAGATCATTAGGTTTCATATTGGTAGGAACACTGGGTGGCTGACAGGCAATAGTATGAGTGTCATTCCCTGGTTTTCTTGCTGGTTGTCTATGTCTTGAAGGAAAAAGAGGAAGAGCATCACTCTTAGGCTTAGTAGATTCATTTCCATTCTTCATTTCAGATTGTACTGAAACAGGAATATGGTTCAAATCTCTGTTTTGGATACTTTTCCCAACAGATTTAATCTCATCTGGTTTAACATCACATTTGCCATGCAAGGCCTTGGTCTCTGAGTTTTCAGTCTTACATGACTTTTGTAAAGACAGTGATTTTACAACATTTTGTGAGTTTTTACTAGAATGTTTCAAAGGTGAATATTGCAAACTGTTAGATTTGTTTACAGTCCCCAAAAGAGTTACTGAATTGCCACTACTACTTTGCTTTGTTCTGCTAGTATCGCTGAGATCATGCACAAATGCATTTGCAAGAATTTGTGGTGGCTCTTCAGAACTTATCAATTCAGGATTTTGGGTTATTTGCATCACAAAAGAGTCATCTGCAAAAAGATCTGTGTCCCAGTCATCAAAGTCATCATTAATTACTCCAGCAAGCTTAGCAGAGGCCACCAATGGTGTCTTCAAAATAGGAGGATTTTTTGTCAGGGTGTCAGTATCAGGTTTTGGTACAGTCTGGTCCACACTCCCTACTGCAAACAGAGCATCTTTTTGATTTGCCTCTGAATTACCATGCTGCGTGTCCTCAACTTTCTCAGGAAGGTTCTCCTCCTCCAAGGTACTTTTAATTTTATGAAAACTATTATTTAAAGAAACATCTGACAGCCCTTGGCTCAACTGTCCGCTGCATTTCTGGGTAGAGGAGTCAAAAAGAGCATGAAGGGCTACTTCAGCCTCCAGGTCCACAGACTTTTGACTGCTGGACTGACAGGGCTCTGCCACAGGGATGCCAGTGCTCTGTCCAACTGGTTTCAGGGACACAGCAGCATCTGTTTCAGAGCCTTCACCAAGCAGTGATTTCTGGTTCTTCACAGTTATTTCATCTTTAGAATAACTCGAAGGCTCTGAGGAGGTCTGGATGAAGTTGTGACCAAGCTTCTCCTGTTCCTGAACAGCATCTAACTCTACTAGATTTTTATCAAACTCCTTAGCCAATTTCATGAGCTCCTCTTCGGGATTTTTTATTTTAAGATCTCTGAATTAAAAAGAAAATACAGAAAATAAAGTCAGAGCTACTGAGAAAGTTTAGCCAAGTTCAGATAAATGACCCTGTGAGCTGTTCATTCTCTAGTTTAAGAGCTACAAAGGTATGACTAAATCCCACTTCCAATATGTAGTCAACATCCACCCCCTTCAAGAAGACTCAACAAGCCCACAGTTAAAATAATTCTTTATGCTAATGTACAATTATATGGTTCACAGTATAAAGAAGACCACACAGCCTTTTCCATGAAAGCCATATTCTATAATGGGCAAGAAAAAACTGTAACTTACCTTGTACAACTTAACTTTGTCCTAGCCCGTGCTTTCACTACAGGTGTACAGGGAATAGCATCCTCACCAATCCATGTTCCTAAAATGGAGCCTTCATTACAGGCAGCTTTTTCATCCTGAATAATTAGATTTATAATGCTTAGAAATTTGATTTCAGATAAAGACTGGACTAGACACACATCTAACAAGTTAAAAGTTGCTAAAGTAAATAAATTGGATGAAACGTGTTGAAAGTCACAGATAAGAGCAAAAACAAGTTAAGTGAGATTACTGTAACATTGTCCACTGATAGTTGTATCACTTCAACTATATCAATTTAAAGCAGGAACTTCATTTAAAATAACTGAATTATACTTTGGTGTGCAAATCTAGTAATCTACTTCAGGTTTACACACATTCCTGTTACAAGCTGTGACCTAGTTTACTTCAGTTTACTGCTAAGGAGTTGGCTGAGAGGCCAGCGGCACAAACAGATTAGAGACCTTAAGATAAATTATATTCTGCATGCTTACAAAAAAAATTTCTGACTTCCTCCACTACAACTAATTTATACAAGGAGCCTTGTATAAATTAGAAATGAAATGAAATTGTTTCAGAGCTTCAAAGTTCAGGCTTGAATTTGACTTCTGAAATGAAAGAGATACAATACTCTGATGAATTGTTTATTTGGGCAGAGCAATAAGATGTGAGAAATTACTGCGTGTAAGCCAGCAAAAATAATTTAAACTTTACTAACTACTAGGGCAGTTTTAAACAGGTTCTCTTATTCTCTAGTTATTTAAAATTTATTTTTGTTTAAAAAAATAAAAACAAACAGCAGATTACATTTATGGCAGAACTGTAACTATTTAAAAGGTAGGCAGTGGCATCCCTTATCAATGATTTTCCAATTATTTTCATATAATTTCTCACAAATATGCTAAACAGTAAATACATTTTAAACAGCCCTGTCAAAAAATCAGGCATGTTTTGCAAGCTAAATACCACAGCTCTAGTTTAAGAATAACATGTTTTCTTCTTGCACTTAAAATGCAACAGTACTTTTGTTTTGAGTTTCTGGGCTGTGGACATCAGGGTCACAGCAAGAGGGAAAGGGCCAAGATACTGGGTAAAGAGGAAAATTTATTTAGTCTTGAAGCAAGGTTACTATGTTTACATTATTGCAAAATATCTCTCATCTGGGTCTTGTTCTTGTAAATCAGCAGTCAATCAACATTATTCAAAATGCTTAAAAACTGCCAAGTAAATCCAGTATGTGAAGAAACTCTTACCTTTTAAAAGATGAGTAATTAAGGATAAATAAACAGTATTCCTAAGACCATGGGCAGTAACTTGTATTCTGAAAGCAAACTTTTCTAAAACGGAGCTGCTGCAAGTTTCTTCATGTGTCCTTTTTTACAGTATCTGTGACTCACACAACAGTCAGTCAATGCTGTGCTTACTGTTTTAATTCAATCCACTTCTATAAACTAGTTTTCTACATGCCCAACTCTTACCATGACACTACTGCAACTAGAACCAAGGCTAAGGCTGAAGCACAGTTCTCTTCTGCCCATGCAGAGCATTGTTTTAGAAAGTTACAGTTACCTGAGGAGCAATACGATTGACAATTTCCGAAATTTCAACGGCGCATCTATTGGTAGACTGCTTGGTTTTTCCATTGCCTGTGAAAACAAACAAACTCCTTAAAGTTTTGAAATCTATTCAGTTTATGAAGTGTGGTACATCTGAAATAATTCAAATAAACCTGGAAACATCAGTGCTTGATTCAGTGCTATCCTGAAGAATTTATGGTTTTTTAATGAAAGTTAAATCAAACAACCATTATAAGAGAAAGGAAACTTTTTCCAAAAAAATCCTTTATAACTTTTACTACCCTCCCACTGTCCTGAAGTCTGGATTTTGGTATTGGTATTTTGGTATTACCTAGTCTGTGTGCAATTGGTGAATGAGAATCCCAAAAGATTTCTTGCTGTGTCTCAGTGTCATTAATAGGAGAGCTGAAAGTAGGTATTCGGGATTTCCTACTCAACGACCTCTTTGGTGTTTTATGTAAACATGGTTCTGTGTAAAAAGAAAGAGGATCTTTATTAAAAGACTACAAATAAAAGGCAAAAATTACTTAGAACAGAGAACAGGTCAAAGCAAAAGAAGATGCTTTAGGAGTATCAAGAATAAAAATCAAGTTCACACTCACCAGGATTCCTTTACTCACAACAGGAACGCTGTTCATAACTAGACATTAAATACAGAACAGGACTCTTAGCTTTGCCAGTTATATCCCCACAGAGATAACAAAATCTCACATGATCCTGACACCTTTACACCCAGCATCTGATTGTAAGGATGTCAATTCTTACATTTGAGAGGATATTCACTTAATCTTACAGTACGAGAAAAATTATGTGTACCTCTATGAGAGAATATTTTGTGTTCTTGCTTACTTTGTGTCTTTCACCCAGACTCTAAGCTGGACTGTTATTTTAATGGGCCCCCAAACTACTCTGGGTCATAATTTACACTTGTCTATATTTCCTCCCCTGGGCCCTTCCAGCTAGGACTATTTTAGAAGCAGAAATATAGCTATTCAAAACCTGCTTGCAGCTGCCTTTGATCAGTAAGTCAACTAAACACCCTATTTGAAACTCAGGTAGTCACCCCTGCCCTTTAGAAATGATGCTGCAGATGTGAGAGCTTACAGAAGTAATTTATAAGATGCTATTATTATGGAAGGAACATCTTTGAAGATGCTTTGCCCTGAAGTGCCTAGCACGGCCAGGTTTTATCCTCTTCTCGGTTAGTGCTCAGTCTTTGCTGTGGGAATTGGTCAGGTTAGAAGGGACCACAGTGGGTCACCTTGTCCAACCTCTGCTCAAATCAGGTCATCCCAGAGCACACGTCATAGGACTGTGCCCAGATGGTTCTGGAACATCTCCAGTGAAGGAAACTCCACATTCTCTCTGGGTACCTCAGAGTGCACATTCACTGCACAGTAAAGAATTTCTTCCTCATGTTCAGGTGTAACTTCCTGTGCCTCAGTTTCTGCCTGTTTCTTGTGCTACTGATTGGCACCACTGAGCAGCGCCTGGTCCATCCTATTTCCACCCTTCCTTTAGGTATTTATTCACATTGATGACGTGCCCTGTTTTCTCTTTTCAAGGCTAAGGGGCCCAATTCCCTCAGCCTTTCCTCATAAAAGACATTCTCCAAACCACTAACCAACTCTGCAGCTCTCTGATGGACCTGCTCCAGGAGCTCCATCTCTCTCTTAGCCTGAGAAGGCCAGAACTGATCACAGTATTCCAAAAGTGGCCTCACCAGGGCTGAAGAGAGGGGCAGGCGCACCCGCCTTGACCTGCTGGCAATGCTCTTCTGACCGCACGCCCGGGTACCAGCGGCCCGCCTGCCCCGGGGCACGCCGGCTCAGCGCGCTCTTGACAATAACAACCCTTCCCAGGGCACGTGAGCCGGGCGAGCGGGGATTTACCCCGCACCAGCCCCTCCTCACGGCTCGGCCGCGCCTCCCCCGCGCTTCGAGAGGCGGCGGGCAGGGCCGGGGCCCCCGGGGGCC
>VXBU01008285.1:1819596-1893315 GCA_013400315.1 Bombycilla garrulus
CCCGCCCCGCCCGCCAGGCGTGAGGCGCTGCCGGCTCCGCCCGCCCGGCGCTGCCGCCGCCGCCGGGCCGCTGAGACCCCGCTGCCCGCACGGCTGAGGCAAGGAGAAGCTCAGCACTGGGCAGAGGGGCAGGATGTGCCCTCCTGCGGACCGCTGCCGTCGGCTTGGCCTCAGGTGCCTCGAATCTACAGTTAGCAAATTCTGGGACCACGCCTGGAACCTGGGTGGAAGTGTTGCTCTGCTGGAGGGCGGGAAGGCTCCGAAAAGAGGTCTCAGACAGTCTGGATTGATGAGCCAAGACCAAGAGTATGAGGTTCAATAAGGCCAAGTGGGGGTTCTATGCTTTGGCCAGAACAGCCCCATCCAGTGACACAAGAGGGGGAATGAGTGGCTGGAAATTGGCTCCAGAAAAGGTCTTGGGGGTGCTGGTCAGCAGGAGGTGAACATGAGCCAGCATGTGCCCAGGTGGTCAAGAAGGCCTGTGGCATCCTGGCCTGTAGCAGGAATGGTGTGGCCAGCAGGAGCAGGGAAGTGATTCTTCCCCTGTATTGGCAGTGATGGAGCTGCACCTCAACTGCTGTGTCCAGTTCTGGACCCCCCAGCTCAGGAAGGACGTGGAGGTGCTGGAGCGACACCAGAGCAGGGCTATGAAACTGGTGAGGGGTCTAGGACACAACTCTTACAAGGAGCAGCTGGTGGAACTGGGGGTGTTCAGGCTGGAGAAGAGGATGCTCAGGAGTGATCTTCTTACTCTCTACAGCCTTGGAAAGAAGATTGTAGCCAAGTGGAGGTCGGTCTCTTCTCCCAGCCAACCAGCCACAAGATGAGAGGAAATTACATGAGCAGGGGAAGTTTAGGCTGGACATCAGGAGAATTTCTTCAAAGGAAGAGCAGCTCTACATTAGAATGGGCTGCCTGGGGAATCACAGTCCCTGCAGATGTTTAAGCAAAGTCTGGTTGTGGCACTTAGTGCTGTGATCTAGTTGACATGTTGGTCACAGGTTGGACTCGATCTCAGAGTTTTCCAATCTAATTGAGTCTGTGATTCTGTGAAACCCAGCAGGCATAAACCATTTCATCCCAGCGAAGCAGTTGGTGCTGGTGAAGAGAGGCTTACAGAAGCTAAATTTGTTCCATGAGAAATTAACATGGGGTTCCTGAGGAACCGTGATATTACATCATTATTTTAAGCAATATAACTGTAAACATACGTATGTTATGTGACAGTATGGATATTTCCTCCCTGAGCCTCTAAAAATAAATGTACAAACATATCTAATGAGCATATAGGTTCAAGGAGTGAACTACTCTGTACTTGCCTTTTGCCTGGGTTTTGTTTAATTGATTTGGAGTACTTTGAGATCATACTTAATTTGTAACATAAAAGCAACGGGTTTCAGGCTTGAATCAGGAGTAAGAAGTTTTGAAGTCACTAAAGATTGATTCCCTGAGCCATGAAACCTTTTCTTTTCACCTGAGACCTCAGGTATACAATATGTTTTTTTCACTTCTCCATTCTCATGAGTATAATTAAAGCCAATAGAGGACTTTCTAACAAGGGGAAAAAAAAGATATTATGTATTAAATAGAGAAACTGTCTTATATGTGGCAAATTTATAGCAAGCACAAAAAGTTGTGACATTTGACTAGTTAATTTGTTTGTGCCAGACCTGTAAAATATAAAGAGGACTGATAAAGTGGGTCAAGAATTAGGCTTCAAAATCTGTCACAGACATCTGAACATTGCTACTGCTTTGTAATCATACCAACATGGGTAGATCTGTGCATCAGCACAAAGTGTGGCAGAGCTGTGTGTGGTGTTTTTGATTGCTGGTTTGCAATACAGTGATTAAAAATGGCTTTCCTGGACTCCATGCAGTAGGCACTGTGTTAAGATACCTGCTGCTTGTTTACAGTTGAAATAGATACTGAGAAGAAACTTTTTACAGTAGCAGTCCATACATCTTGAGGGAACATAAAGCACTGAAATTGACACACTTACTAGAAAGTACTGCTAAATCTTGATGTCTCCTACCACTTTCCAGTGACCTCTTAGCAGCTGGGTACTGTACAGTGGACTGCCTTTGTGTTTCTTTCTGTTAACAAGCGTAATCTGAAATACTGTCATCAGTAATTAAAATTAAGTAACATCTGTCATATCCACTGAGTGTTACAAATTTTGCAGCGCCTTCTTTGATTTCTTCCTTTCTCTGAGCTCATTGTACACTAATCCCATTCATAAAATGTGAATATTTGCCACAGGTCTTTCACACATTTGTGAAGTTTTACTCATGCAGTAAAAAGCATTTTGGGGAAAAAATAGGATCGTGTTTAACTTGTATTTCGTTCTGCATGGGAGATCTTGTTGCATCAATTTAAACCTATGTAAAGTTATGTTACCGAAAAACAAAATAAAATCTGTATGTACAGATAAGCTAAACAGGTTCATAATGGAAAGAAATCCCACTTGCCTGATGAATAAAAGTGTGTGTATGTCACTGCAGCTTAAGAACTCAGCTCTGGGCTGATACTGTTTATTAAGCTGAGGAATGTGGTGTTAGAAGGCTGAGGTGTTGCAGGGTTTCTCTGTGGAGCTGTAGCCTGAAGGAGGAAGGAGTTTGCCTTCCCTTGGTGTGCTGTGAGCAGCTGGATCAATGGCTAATTGTGGTGAGCCTGTGTTCCAGGGACTTGCAGCAAACTCCTCGTGCTGCACTTGCGAGTCCTGCTTTCAAATCAAAAGGGATAAATAATGGAGGAGATGGAATGAATAATAAAGTTAGTTCAGTTTTTAATAGTAGTACAAACTGCCTGAGAACTTTTCACTTTATTTTATGTGAGAAAATCTAAAATGAAATTAAATAAATGTGGGAGATCTGAGAAGTTTCTTAAGCATTTCCCACTGGTGTAATGAATTCATTGGAAATAAGACAGAAAAAGGCTCATTTTTAAAGTCCTTTGAACACAGAGCTTTAAAGTGAGGATTTTAATCTTGGACAGAGATAATGTCTCATTAGTGAGTTTTTCAAAATATCTAATGTATCACATCAATATAACAAATAAAGGGAAGTGACTACGTTATAGTTCATCTTTCATTCTAGTTAGGGCTGGGAAAAAGGGAAAATCAATAATGCTGATTTCAATGAAAATATCAAGATTTATGAGAGCGTGGAAGTTATTATAAATAATGAAATTAATTTGACAAATACTGTTTTTATTTCTAGTATGCTTTTAAATTCTCTGTGATATTTTCAAAGTGAGCTGTCTTGGGCTTTTTTTTGTTCCCAAACTACATTTCCATTTTGAAATGAGTTTCTTTTTAACCACTGAAAATGAAGGAAGCAAAACACACACACAGGCTCATAGTCTATCTCCAATGAAAACATGTGTCTATGGAATTTTGATCACCTGAGACCAGGTGAAGAAGCAAATTCTCCAAGCCATGTTTTTCTAGGTTAATTTGTTTTAAAAATGGTGTACTCAGTACAATTATATGGTACTTTAAAACATCTTTTCTGCTAAGGAAGGAGCAGTCAGGCAATGTGTATGTACAAAAATGTCTCGTGTATTTCTGCAGAGGGAGGCTCAGCAATGCTTTGGGATTGCAGATGGACGCTGAGGGATGTAACTCAGGGAGCCTGATCTCTTCTAGCCAGCTTTTCCCCCTCAGAGCCAGGTGTTTCTCTGCTGCACTGCCTCACCTGGTATGGCTGGTTTCACAGATTATGGTACTTTCTGCAGCATGCAATGTCCTGGGGAAAACTATGGAATCACTGGGTACAACAGTGAGGGGGGCTATATAAACAGAGAAGAGAACTTAGATGCTTATTGTAAGATGCATTATAAATACATCTTTGGCCCCTGTGGGCCCAGACAAGAATGAACTAATACACCTCTATAAAATTTAACTATGAAAGTACAATATTTTCCACCTTTTCTCATCCCAGAAATCCTGCTTATCCATATATTCTCTTAAGAGGCCTTGGAATGTTTGCTAAAATGGAGCACTATGTGATAGCAGATTATATGAGTTAACAAGGAGAGATTTGTGCTTTGTTGGTGGTTTTGGGACCTTAGGAGAAACTGAGAGAATATCTGAAATGTTAACTTAATGGACAATAATTTTTTCCGTCCATAGGGGAACACAGGCATCGTGTGTGTATTTTTGCTTTTATTAATAGCATTTTGATAGTACAGTTATAAAGCTTGTCCTTGGCTTGCCTTGAAATATCATCCTGGCTTCACTTATTGCAGAATGCTACTTTAATTTTCCAAGGTGAAGTGCTCGCAGGGCAGAAACCGGTGAGGAAAAAAATATGGCCAAACCAGTTACATATACCTTTAATTTTAAAGTGCTGTCCAGAAAGGTTTGCAGCAATTTTTGCTGATGCATAAATTGACCTAGACAGTAAATGATACATGACCTTAAAAATATCTGAAGTAGCCTTGCTTGGGAATTTTTAGTAGAGAGTTATTAAATGTCAGAGTAATTTACACAAGCCTAGTTTATGCTTTTGCATTCTCTTTCCCTCTCTCTCTCTTCCATGCCATCCGAGAACCATAGAAGCATTAAAAATATTTTACATATATCTTTCCTTTTTTTTTTCCCTCTTCTCATCATAGAGCTTCATCTTAATTTATTTATCACACTCAAAAAATGTCATCAAATGTGGGACTAAAATGTAGCTCACAAAGACCTGATCCAGCAGAGCACTTAAGTACCTGCATAACTTCATTGCAATGACATTTTCCATTGCTCATTAACTGGAATTTAAAGAAAATTTTCCATTGCTTTGTGTCTGGGCATTTAGAGGAAATTGTCAGCCAAAATGGCTGAGCCATTTAGAAAAATTAGGTCAGGCAATGAGCAGACTACAAGTTGCAGAGATCTGTAGGGAGCCCTGGAGGTTCAGACCCCTGGCAGAAAACTGGAGATAGCCACCGGCAGGGCCTTCCAGGTATTTATTGTAATGCAGGCTTAATTCCACAGCTGCTGTCCAGTGATCAGAGTGAGCTGCAGGCAGGAGAGGAGTCAGGGTTCTGCAAGGCAGTGGAGACTTCTGCCTCAGACCTTCGCTGGGCCAGTCAGCTCCAGTGCTCTGCTGCCTGGAGAGAGCTCAGCCCTGGGCACAGCGGTGTTGGGCTGGCCCACGCCAGGGAGGATTGCACTGAGCAGTGACCAGGGAGAATCTGCAGGCACTCATCCCCCAGCCACTCAGACATTGCTGCCTCTCTCCTTGTGCCAAAGAGCCTTCAGAGCTTCTCAGTTTTTCGCTCGTGTCCATGCTATGGCTGTTTGCTGTGGCATGGAGGATGTGTTCTCCCAGCTGAGATGCACCCTCTGCTATCTTATTGTTAATATATGAAGAGAAGATTTTCTTTTTGTTTTGTTTTGCTTAAATCTGTTGATCCTGCTGTATTACAGCTCCAGGCTATCAAGTAGTGAGAAATAGGTTTTCTGTTCTGTTCTCTAAGTTTCTGGATATTTTTTCATCCCTTATAGGAAAACAAGTTAGAGAGTTTTTCAAAGAACAGGAAATAGTAAGTTTCCAGCTTGTTTGGAAAGCCTGACAAATATTGTTCTGCTATATATCCTTTAAATTATTTTTTTCATCAGTGACCAAAAACTAAGCTGTATTTCAGACCTCAACTTGCTAAAACTCTAACATGCTACAGTGTAAATTAGTGAAGTATTTTGTCAGCTACCAAACACAAAGCAGTGGATGGTCAGAGAGGACAGCTTTTTGATCACAAATCCTGGAGAATACACACTGCTTATTTATTTAAATCAGGTTTAGCTTTTGATGGTACATCTGTTCCAGGAGAATGTTTAGCCTAAATAGCTTACTAAAAATCAGTGATCAAACTAGTATGAAATTCTCCAAACACAGTCATTCTCTGTGTTTTTCTGATATTCTCAGCAATTTCTAGATGGACTATTTTTGTGTCAAGGGTTCATAGCTTGCAACTGAAAAAATGATTTCTGTTACCAAGGTGCCTTTTTTGAGGATTTCATTTTTAAACTCTATGAATCATCCTTTGAGCCTGTATTCCATTAGCTGTAAGCCACAGTTTACATGGAAATGCTTAACAGTGAAGTCTCCCTATTTTGTGTGAGACTTATTAGCAACGCAAACTGCTTCTGGTTTCAGTGTTTGAGAAATTAGAAGTTACCCTCTCCAACAGTGATTTTGTAGTCACTGCATAATGATTTGAAGTCTATGACTGTTTCCTCGTTGTCCCACAGGTGCCCTAACTGCCATTATCAGTTGTTTCAGTGACAGGGCAAAGCTTGGACTGGATATGGAGATTTAACTCGGAATTTTAGAGCCCTGGTTTCAGGAATAAAGCAAGAGAAGAATTCATGTTTCTGATGCCTCACTTGTTTTCTGGTGGAAGAACTTCTTTCTCTGGAATGATTGCTTCCTCAAGCCTTCCTTGAGGGATGGCGCTTTCCTTAAAGCAGGATTGAGTTCTGGGCCCAGTGTCCCTTCCAGCTTTATATGCCATGGCATGGTGGTCTGAATTCATAGAGTGAGCAAACAAGTGCCCAGATAAGAATTCGACACCCTTTTGATTATTAATTTTTTCATTTATTTTCAGATGGCTTTTCCTTTTGTCGTGTTGTTCACACATAATGCCTCTGACTCTTCCTATGTCACACTACATCTTTGCAGTAATTTTCTGTGCTGTTCTGTCCCTCTGGATTTTACAGCCATGGATCAGAAAGGAAGTGCAAGCCCCAGCAGAAATAATAAATCCACTGCAGGTCTTGAAGGTACTAATTTCTGCAAAACAAAATACTGCCTCAATTTTGTTACGGGCTAGAAGGGGTGATCAAAGTGAAATACATTCATTGTGGAATTGGTTTGCAAAGCCTGCTTCTAAACCATTAAACATTCTAGATTTCTTTCCCCCCCCCAAAAAAAGTAAATAATGCAGTTGTGTCCTGCCTGGCCTGTAACACTGCACCCCGTGCAGCTCTTGCACAGCTCAGGGATTGTTCCCAAACCAGGCCTGTCTCATGAGGTGAACAGGGAAGCTGTGTTTGCTTGGCAAAGGGGTCACTGGATATTATGAGTCTGGATAACACATCACAGGGCTGTGAAGGGCTGCACAATGCTCTGCATGTGGGTACTGCAGGGAACCATCCCCAGGGTTGCTGCCCTGGAAAGGTGGGAGTCGTGGTCCTCTCTCAGCTGCCAAATTGCCTGGCGTGCCCAGCAGTCTGTGGCGTGTGTCCTGTGACTCCAGCCTGAAGATTGAGGTGGTTGGTCTTTGCTGGAGTAATACGACATTTGAAAAAATATTTTAGGAACTTTCCTGTAATAGCAGGTATTTTTAATCAGTGCAATCTATCTAATTAGGTTCAACCATGCCCCATTCCTTGTCTGATGGCCTGAGCATTTCCGCTTAACCAGTGAGGTTTATTCAATAAGGTGTCCTATAATGCTATTTCCTTCCTTGAGAGTATATGTTATCATCCCCAACACAGACTTAAGAATCTCTCTACTTTTTTTCTTGTTTTAACATCCTCTGTCTCCTGTGCTTTAGTTAGGAGTCACCTAGCTGGGGAGAAACCTTGGTGAGACTTTGGATCTCATTAGTTTTGTTTTTAAGTACCTAGAAGATTCTTGAGAGACACAGCAAGTATAGAACAAGCACAATACAGGTAGACTCCCCATAAATTTAATACAAGCTGGTTAAATTGTGGATTCAAATAGTTAACAAGATTAGAAATAATAAGAAATTAATACAGTTGCACAGGCAGTTGACTCACTATTACTGTCATTTCCTTTTGGCTTTGGTCATGGGGATAACAAGGTAAGAAATAACTGTTTGTTTCCTTTTATTGATTGGTTTGATATTTGAAATAAAGATGATTTTTTTTTTGTCTGAAAAAGTCTTTTGTAACTTAATATTATGTTAATTAGAATGGATGTCTTCCTGAGCTTCATTTTCTTGTTCATTTGATCTAATTAGCTGATTAATTTTTAATTGCCTACTGAGAAATCTGTACCATATTGTGATTTGTGTTTTAGGTTTACGTTTGGAAAACAATGGTATGCCTAAAATGACTCAAAAGTGTTGTACTGAGGTATTTCTGCAAGGGGTAATTGCAAATTATGATTTCTTCCTGCTTCCTAATTTTAGTGCAACCCATTTTGAGTTAGTATTCATTAATCAAAAAGACTTGCACAGTGTGGAGTAGTGAGAAGTTAGTAGTAAGAAGTGTTTTAGTTATGGAAGTTTCATGGTAGAGGGTCTGTGAGTTGGTGGTCAAATGAAAAATAAATCTCTTGCCTGTTTATGAACTGCAGTGAACACTTCCCAACTTACATTTATTTTTTTTCTCCAGTGACATTCTGAGATTCTTAAAATTAATATATTAATAAGCTTGGAAATAGAAGTATAAAGTTCTAATAAGGCCAAGAGTTGATTAAAACTTATTTTCTGATGACAGAGAATAAATCATTGTTCTTGGCAAGCTATTTCAAATTATTCCCTAAATGTTTAAAATTTGCACCTTATTTTTAGACTGAATTAGTCTTGCTATAACTTCTAGCCCTTCGATCTTCTTCTCTCTTTGCCTGCTAGATTGAAGAGCCCTCTATTATCAATTTTTTGTTCCCAATGGGAGGCACTTGTAGCCTGTGATCAAATAATTCTTTAACTTTTGCTTTGATAAGTTAATTGATTGAGTGCCTTGAGTCTCTTGTAGTAAGACGTGTTTCCTAATACAGTAATTGTTCCCCTGGCTTCCTCGTAATCTATGGAATTTTTCATGGTATTTCTTAAAACAACACCAGCAGCACAGTGAGACTATTAGTCATTTCACTGATGAAAATAAGATAAAACCACCTTCCTACTCCTATTTATTATTGTTCATACATCTGATGAGTATAGCAGCTTTTTGTTACTGTAAAAATTCAGTACTCTTAGCAGTACTCTAAAAATTCATAATAATCTGGTTACTTGTCATGGCCTGTGTTCCCAAAATCTCGTCTCCTCTGTGGGATCTCTTCTTTCCAGGGTCGAGTCTTCTTTCATTAAATCTGTCTCATTTTACTCATTCCTTGATCTATGGCCTTCCTGTTAGCTGTACTGAGCTACATAATGTCTGGCTACGCTCACCTAATCCAACTGTCTTCTCCATTATTTTCCATTTTCTAGTCATCTTCCCATAGTGTGAAAATACGATTTTTTTAAAATAAAAGTAAAAAATAGTCTAGGAGGCAAGAGCCAATTCCAATACTAGTGCCTTGTTCCCCAGGCACATAATGATGGGTTAGATGTCTCTGCTACATAGTTTTAAGTAGTTTGGGATGCCATTCTGATTCACTGTATCTCGTTCTAGCCATCCAAAAATTAGTTTCTAATGGTTGCTAGATTTCTAAGCCCTTAATAGTCAGTGGAGAGAGATGGAGACCTTCACAGAAAGATGTAGTGGACTTATCTGAAAAACCATAAATCACTTTTTGACAGTGTCTTTTTCTTTTCATAGACTATAATGGGAACATAGAGAAGTTAAGACAAGCTGCCAAACTTTTAGACAGCTATAATTACTGTGGATGAATCCCATCTCTTATGCTTTTTAGCTTTTCAGTCAAACTGTGATGGGATGCAAAGCCAGTTCTCTTACAGGCGTCTATCAAGATGGTTGCCTTTAGCAGTCCCATTTGTAATCACATCAGAAAATGGTATCAATTTAGCTTGAGAAAATCTGCTTTCCAGAAACCCATGTGGATCAACTTTAATTTGATTATCCCTTTTAGTTCTCTATCAGGTTAGTTATCACTTATATGCCTCTTTTGCTTTTTTTATCATATCCTTTTATCAAATCCCTACTTTTCTTTTTTTTTTTTTTTACTTTAATATTGACACACATCCAAAATGTGAAAAATCTGAGGTTCTGATATCTTAGATTTTTTTTATTTGCTTCCACCTCATCTATATCAGATGGACTTTTCTCTGAGGTGCTCCTTCAGTCCTTGATCAGACACCAGGAGGTCTCAGGAAGACTTAGAGCTGTTTCTGATAAGATGTCTCTTCCATGAAGCAACCTGCACAATGGAGGTAATGGTTTGGGGGGTTTTTTGCTTATTTTTTGGTTTGTTTTCTTGGTTTGGTTTGTTTGTTTTTATTTTTTTGGTGTTTTTTTCTTCTTTTAGCGCTTAAAGTGAAACATTCCATAAATATATTACATTGTTTGTTTCTCTTTCCAAACGTGCATGATTTTAAACTTTTTTTAAATATCTGAGGAAAAGCTATCACATTTTTGATTTTTCTTCATCTTCCTCATTTCTTTTTCTTTGTGGAATAGAGATGTCTGAAAGAAAACAGGCAGACCAAGGTGGTCTTTTGCCCCTGACTGCAGAAAGGTTTACAGAGCTGACAGGAAAGCTGTGACCTTGTACTACTTGCATGGTAAGAGATGAAAACCAACTGATCTTTTTTATTTAATGTTGTTGCATAAGCAGAATGCTCTGGAATAAGGAGTTTTGCCTTAAATTAAAATAATGCTTGCAGAACAAAAGCAATAGGAAAAAATATGCACAATGGTGTTTCCCTGATATGGAGACTCCCCAAAACTCAAAACTAACTCTCTTGTCTGACAGACAAGAAATACTCTTGTGAGAGTGTTCATTCAAGTCAACGTTATCTTGGGAACTGCTGTTGGCAATTGAAATACCAAAATGCTAACCTACCTGCTACCAAAGGGATGAGCTGTGAAGTCAGGTCATTGCCAACCTGTCCATCCTGCTCCCTCTGCCAGATTTTGAGTAGCACCTCAAAGGACAGAGGATCTTATATTTCATTCCAGCCACTCCTGTTCATCTGTTGGAGGCATGTGTTGACATTATAGAAGGGGATCCTTTCAAAGGATGCATCAAGATTTCTTGTACTTAACAAATGGTGGACCGCAATGTCAACAAATATAGGAATAGTTTATTTTCTGTAAAGATGGATTAGAGAAATAGTTCAGTCATATGTTCCTCCTTCTGGGTAATACAAGGACAGATTTTGATGGGAGGGCAATGCGGTGTTACCTGGAAATGATATTTCACACTGCCTATTTCTGAGCCTTCTGATAAGTATCCAGTTAATGCCTAGTGAAACCACCCACTGTTGGAAGTTAATTCACCTAAGTTAGAGGTGTTTGGAATTTTCTTTCTTCTCTTTCCTTAGTCTTATAATTTCCATCATTTTTTTGGTATTGTCCGCTATTTCTTCCTCTGCCTCAGAGGTAAAGGTAATAGTTTTGCAGGGGCCAGACTACCAAATGGGCCAGTGGGAGAGTTGCAGTTCATTAAGGGTCTGAAGACATTGGTATTTTTTTAATTCCTACTTTGCCAGACTAGTGTCATGTAGGACATTTTGAGAGAATATTTTCCAAAATGCAGTTCTGTAGTCCAGAACTAATATCTTGCAACACAGCAGGTGCTTCACAGCGCTGCATAGCTGCTGCTCCAACATCTCCTACATCATCTTAAAAGAATATTTGCACTGAAGCCATTTCAGATCACACTTAGGCTCATTATAGGAGTTACCTAACCAGCACTGAGTTGCATTTCATCGTGAAGGTATTTATGTGATTACTTCTTGGGAGGTGTTCATCCAAGTGTAAATTGCTCTGCCTCAGAACAGATTTTAGCTGGTATCGACAGCTTGGATGACTGGCACATTGTCATTTTCATAACACACCTAAAAGGAAGGTGCCAAAAGAACCTAAGTGGTGCAGGGAAAAAATTCCAGTAAAAATTTGTCTCAACGTATATTGGCTGGTTTCAGTTAATATCTGGGATAAAACAGATTAAAAACTATTATTTTTCTTTCACACTATTTGGGGAGGAGAGATCTCCATTCATGTGAAAGCAGTGTATGGTGATGCTGCCATGGTAACACAAAATCATGTGGTTTATGATTCTTCTAGAGCATACTCATCCTCTTTTCAGTTGTCCCTGAACTACTCCAGCTGTGTTAATGTCATGAAAACAGCTTATTTTTCTCTCCTAGCCATTTTGTCAGAGGTTTTGTGGGGTGAAACTTCTGTGCTCTTGTGAATATTTTGCCCTGATTTCCTAAAGAATTGAAGGGATACACACAGTCACTCCATGTGCCAGTTTGTGTTCCTCTCTCTGTTGAACAGTTACAACAAAATTTGATGTTAAAAAAAATCATTTCTGAAATTTAATTCCTACTAGTATTAGGAAAAGTGGTGGTTAAAAAGAGCAGACAGACCAAATTTACTGCCCCCATTCCTCTGGACAAGAGAATGCTGCACTAGAGTGATGCTACATGTGCTCCAGAGTTCACACATTGCTAAGCACATCTCACATGCACTTTATTAGACAGAGTATAATCCAGACATGGGATGCAAATCAAAGTGAACCACACTTTGTGAGTTTACAGCTCAGGAAATGGAGAGAAGCTGCTTTCCTTCTGCTCACTCCAGCAGAAATCCTTTTGAAAAGAACGCTGCTTCCAAGCTCTGCTTTGGAAGTGTGCTGCATGTGATTTCACCCCATTAGCTGTGATGGTCACCATTCGGTCCTGGAAGTGATGACGTGATGTAATGGGGGAAAGGGTTGTTTCCAGTGTTATCAGTATAAATCTTCCTGTGAACACTTGACCAAGAACACACATGTTTTGCAATTATGTCAGTTTAAAGAAGCCAGCTATTTCCCCACAGTACTGGTGAATGGTTTTGTTTTTATTTTTTATTTTTCTTTTTCTGGCAAGAGATGTGAAGAATTTGCCATTTCTATATATTATAATAATTTTTGATGCTGGAATGGTTCACATCCAGGTTTTTAAAACAGGAGGCATGTAGCCCAAAGTTTTGTTTGTTCCATTTATTTAGCATGGCATGGTTAGGTCCTGGAACTAGCTTATATGAGGTCATTACCCTATTGATTAAATAGTGTGATGAAAAGGGCATGATAATACACTGCTGGGAGATTATTGCCAGACTCTGCAAACAAAGCTGCTGAAAGGGGAGCAGTTGTGAGACCTTCAGTGTGGTGTGTAATTAGCAAGCGAGGAGGAATTAAAATAAAGGATACATGGCGTGATATGGTGATTATGTGCAGATAAGTAATGTTTTGAATACTCCCTTTTGGTAACTCTAATGAGAATACATCTTAGTACAGGAAATGTCTGCTGGGACTACACTATCCAGAATCCTTAAACAAGCTGTGCAGTGAGTTGTCCCCAACAGTGAAAATACAGTGCTGTGGATCTGCCTCTTCTAAACTTTTTCTCTGTATCTTTCTTTTCTTTGAAAAATCTCTTATTGGTATAATGAGTGTTAGAGAAAAACAGTGCATCTGTGCTTTTTCTTTGGGATGGAGCACCATTTCTTTAAAAAACTTCAAACAATCTTTTGGGGGACCACAATTGGATTTGAACAAGCTACCTTTTGAGTGGGAAACATCAGCCACTACGACATGAAAGAGCTGTCTAGACCTGGGATGTACAGGTAGTACCAAACTTTTGATTCTTGCACTCAGCCTAGCCTCCCCTCTCTCCCTCTGAGAAAACTTACATGTTCCTGAAATAAATCTGGGCATCTGATTTGTTCTGTGGCATGTGGTTCACCTCAGCAACTCTTTCAGGCCTACAGATACCAGCAGATCAGACGCTTTTCAGGCAGCATCTCAGTTGCCTAAAGGGGAATTAAATGAAAGTTTTCAGAATAGGGCACAGACCAACTTTAGGGAGAGATGGATGGATAGACATTGGCAGACATCTTTCTGGCCATTTCTTTGCCCAGTTTCAAGATTCTTCCAGTCATGAAATTCATCACAAGACAAAGCAAATTTCCAAAATAATATTAGTACAATTCCTCAACACCTGTTACCCATGGTGTTATAGATATGGGAGGGATGGCTCCTGTCTTCGTGTCTATCAAAAATCTCGAGCTGTACATTAAATAGACAAAGTTAAACAGCCACAGCAGCAGTAAGAGTGGGAGAGAAGAAGGCACCAGGGAAAAAAGTCAGGAAAGGAAGAAGAGAGGAAAAGAGAAAAACAATGCTTTTGTGGGGGAAAGCATCCACTCAAGGCAGAACAGTTGAAGCAGCCATGGTGAGGGCAAAGTAAATGGGGAATACTCTGTCTGGCTCTATTAACCTTAATTTTAATTCCTCTTTTCCATTTTTCAGCTTAAGTAAGCAAGCATATAGCCATGTTTATATAATAGCTGGAGTAATGAAGATGGAATATACCAATTTGGGGCTAATTCTTGCCCTCAGGAGAGCACAGGCACTGCAGCTGTGGCCAGCCCCTACCAAAAAGGAGTGGTGAGGAAAACAGCTCCTTGTATCTGACTTCCCATTACATCCTCACCAGGGACCACCATGGTCTAGCCCTTAGAGTAAATAGATTCGGTTAATTTTTCCATCTGTAGAGTTGGTTTAGCAGCTCTCAGCACTGGTTCAGTTGTGCTCCCACTGAAGGTAATGAAGTGATTTCCTTGAGAACAGTTGGACCCAAAAAGCCCATTTATAACCTGTCTCATAGATTGGAGTTTGTGCCTTGGGACTATATCTTTTGTTCTCTTCCTATTTGCTATCTTCACCTTCCAGACCATAACAGGCAGGGTTTTCCTCAACTTTATCACAATGCAGTTACATACTTATAGCCATAATATCCCTTGATTTGGGGGAGTGGGAGAAACATACAGCATGCCACATTTGACCACATCCTCTGAAACCGAGGTTGTGGTTGAGCTAATTATTTTCACGGCTGGAAGAGAACAGACAATGCTGCCTGAAGAGTGGGAAGATATGTGTCTGTGTGAGCCTGTGTTTGTGTGGTTATACCATCTGGGAAGAGCAGAGCCAGATATACTTCCCCTTGGCTTTTTTTAATGTGCAAATCCCCAGTAAACATGCAAACGGTGAAGTCTCATTTCTCTGCTGAAGTTCTGGGTTTTGTGAGGGCTGGAGTGCTGGGGACTGCATCTCTCTGAAGAAACCCTGCCCTCTGGAATTCCTGTTCTTCATTCCCCAACTGACTCTTTTTGCTTCTGTGTGCAGGGGGGAAGTTGCCCTTCCTCTGCATTTCTTGTTTTTGTTACACAAGCAGTATGAGGTACCCTTTATTTATAATCTGAACGTTGGGGATGTTGGGCCAATCTGGTGCTTCCAGCTGGCTGAACACTTCCTAGAGCTTGGGATGCCAGATATAACGTAATTTATTGTGGAAAGCAGTAGGGGAAATACACTTCTCGCTATCAAAGGTTAATGTAGAATATCAGCAGCTCTTCAGCAAGGGTACATGTATTGTTGGATAGTCTGTGATTATGTGTCTCTTAATAAAATAGGAAAACAAATTGCTTTCGTTTTTGATGCTGCTGTTTAGCCCCTTCTCTTTTCCCTCCTTCCCCTCAGTTATTTTAACTACTTCATTGCCTTTTGCAGTTTTCACAAGTGTCCTCAGGGAGAAAAAATCAATTGTACTTTGTTTGTTTGGCATGAAACTGAGCAAAATAAGGGGGATTATTTTTTTTCTTTTGGCTTTTTTTTTTAACTAAAACACCCATTTCTGTGCCAAGACAAAGCAAAACTGCTGAGTTAGCCAAGGCTATAAATCGAACTCGTCCTTTTACCTCTAGAAAAATATTAAAGCATCCTTCTGCCACTGAGCTGGCACTCGTTGCTGGATCAAGTGCTACTATTAACGGGAAATCAGGAAAGTACATTATCACTCCAGTGCTGTCATTACCAGAGGGTTTCACTGAACTGCACAGTCAGGAAAGTGTCCCTGGGAAGACTGGAGAAAAATGGCACACTTCTTTGAGCAAGGGAAGGGAACCTTCAGACAGAAAACTTGGAAACACATTAAGAGTTTGCAAAGGTACCCAGCATGGAGCAAGTGGCTGCTTTTAAAGGGGATGTATTGGGTAAAGTGTCCCATTATTCTTCTGGCTTAGAGATAAACTGGTGCAGAATTTTCTAATGGGCTCATTTAATCAATTCTAGAAGATCAGAAACCTGCCAAGGCAAGATTGAGTCAGCCTGGATTCTAACGAGGTTCATTCTGCACCAAGGAAAACCCCAAAGAGAGATTTTATTGGCAACTTTGTTTCTTTCCCCTAGAGTCAGTTTCCTCTCAGGGATTCATCTGCTTAAGAGAATTGTTTTTAATCACCAGAACTGAACTGTACTGCTAGTTCAATTAAAAATATAATGGACACATATAGAATAATAAGTTAGTAAATATTGTGGTTATTTAAGACATAAAGTTGTTACTTACTCTGAGTGTTGCCAGGTCAGTAGGTGGGGGAGCTGCCTTCTTCCTGCAAAGCCGTGCTGAATTCACCGGTTCTTTTGTCAAAAGAGCCATCAGGAAGACTTAGGTGAACATTTTGTTATAGTTCACAGTCTGGGCTGCACCTGACTTCCATTTTATGGGATAAAAAAATGACAAATCATACATAAATTCAGTTTGGTTTGCTTTTCCTTTTCAAAGTTCTCTAGAGACCTGAAATAATCTTCCTGACACCCATGCAAGGTAAGCGTAGCTATCGAGTTTTACAGATGTGGAAACTGAGGCACAGAGAGGTTAAATAGTGTAATTTGAAAATACAGGTGCCTAAAATGAAGCAACTTGAGCCCATGATCCAAACAGCAGAAGCTCCAAGCTTCTGATTTCACTGGAAAACAAGGATGCTGAGAATATCTATGCAGCAGGCCCTGAATGGACGTGCTGAAATCTGCTGCAGAGCAAGTGTCCCCCAAGCATGGTTCCCCAGCCTGTGGACAGACCACCAGAACAGAGCTCTCCTGAGTGCCTGTCAGGACCTGCAAGTGGTTCCTAGCCCTGTTTTGGGTTTGGGAATCTGACATTTTCCACTGATACTTGCTTCCAGCTTTCCTGCTCTTAGTCAAGTCTTTTAATTCTGTACCTGCATTTTTTTTTTTGTGTGAGAAGTCTCCTTATGAGGCACTATCAACTTCACAAGAAAACCTCTTTAGCAACGTAAAATATATTTTTGTTTTTGTTTCTTGGAATAGGCTTCCCTCTGAGAATTACTCACCAAGCCACTTATTTGCTTTGCTCAGCACTATTCTAGTAGAAATATTTTTTGTTTATTTAGTCTTATGCACAGCTCTGTTGCTACAACACATTTGAGTAAGATTGAAGCACCCAGGGAATCCAAGATCATGCTCAGAAGTTAAAAGCAAGCACTGATTTTACGTGTGGGTTTCTGGGGGTTCTGGTTGGAGTATCAGCACATTCAGCATGTCCTGAGCCCTGACTCTGTGTAAAGCTGGGATTGTTCTGTGTGTCTGAAGGCAGCAGCTCCTGTAGTTCACATTTCCAACCTGGGGCTCCCAAGGAGCAGATGTACCTTTGAAACATTTGGTTACTTTCACTGAGCACTTATTAGTTTGACTAGTACAATTTCTGTCAATTCATAGTCTCAGTAAATTAAACAATATTGAGCTACTATTTCACAATTCTTCGGAAGTCATCTATTCCCTAAGCTACAGCAGACAAGAATATTTCCTCGTCCCTCCCCTAAGTTGTTTTTAAAGAGGTTTCAAAAATCATTCAGATAATGAGACTTTAGTGCTGTGAAATTTTATCAAAGGGCACTCTTTCCCTGGACTGAGATATGAACATATTTTGCCAATCAGATAAAACTTTCCAAGCTTTTTTTCTAGCAGTATCAGTGGTTAACTTGATCTTATTGCACTGTAAACTATTTTGTGCTACAAATCATTTTTCATAGAACCTCTTTGTTACGTTTGGTGAACTCTGGAAAGATTATTTGTGAGAACATTTCCAGGAACTTTACAGCACAGTGTAGTCTTCAATGAAATGAAAATTACTTAAAAGATTTTCTTTAGATTAATAAAAGAGAGAATACATAGTGAAAAGGACTGATAGGGAAATATTTAAGTATAGTAATAGGCAGAAGAAATACCTATTAAGCAGAATAAGGTCTATATACCAACCCCCTCTCTATTTAAAATTATATATATTATTTTAGCTGTTGGGAATCCGTCCTTCCACCTTGTGAAAGCTGACAATTTTTACTTACAGCCTGAAGCTAAATACTGCAGTGCCTCAAAATGGAAGATGAAACAGGCCAACAGGTTTTCTTTGTCTTTTGAAAAAAATGGAGTGTCATTTCTTCTCCCTCCCCCTNGTATTAGCAGCTTTTCCTCCAAAAAAGCACTAGATGGTGCCCCTTTTCTTTGAGAGTGACAGAGCTGGATTCCCAAGGGACGCGCTGCCCTGCCGGGAAAAGCACGGACACAAAATCTTGGAGTGTCTCCTCGTCCTTTCATGTAATTATGAGTCCAATATAAGTCTCTTTTATGTCTTTCAAGTCTTCAAACCTGAACTAGATCCATCTTTAGGAGACCCTCTTGTTCTTGTTGGAAAATGAGTCATGACTTCAAAGATTCATGGGCAGTAAAATAATTTTTTTTAAAAGTGATTTTAAATCAAAAAGGAGGAAGAATAGGGTATGTACCTTCCTCCCCGTTGTCAGTAGCCCAGCACTGTGACATCAAAGAACATTTGCACTCTTTGCTGAAAAGAAAACTTTTGAAGTCAGTGATGTTTAATTAGATGCTAGCTGGTCAGTCTGACTGATACTAATTTGTTAATTTGGTTATGAACCTTAGCCTTTAACTGACTGAGCAGCTGTTTGTAAACAGAATTGATATTAAATTCCAGTATTTCTTTCAAATAAAGAGCCGAACAGGGAATCTGGCCTGGCCTTGTATTCTGTGTGTTCTGTCATACTCAATATCTTTATAAAAAAAAGTTAGTAATTATGTTCATCAGATTGTTACCTAGCCTTTGAAATTGGAATGAGTAATTGGCTTAAAGGATATTAACTACCTACATCTGTATTTCTTTCTGCAAAATAACTGTTTACCTTGTACATGTCATCTTTGTATTTAGACAGCCATTATATTCTGGACCCTTAACATAAGAAACTGATAACATGACATTGAAACAAATTCAAAATCAACAACAAATAAAATGTTTGCTTGTTAAGAGGGAAAGTTGAGCCAGATATCTAACCTTGCATTGTGAAAACCCTAAAAATTAACTGTAAAAATCCACTTCCTTTAATCTGTTTATTTATGCATTTGAAATGGCATAAAAATAATCTTTCTTTGAAGTGACCCAAGATAAATTAGTCCAGGTTTGTAATTTCTTACTATTTTTGTAAATGGTCCTTAGAAAATCAGGTCTATTGGCATCTGGGAACAAAAATTCAGCTGGGAAAAGAAGCTCTAATATGAAACAGAAAGAATTATTCCCATGCTCTGGCTGCCCTGTCATATGTCATGACATGTGGCAGGTTGACTGCTCATTAATTCTATTTATATCAGTATGATAATACACCCCACTGAGTACACATGTGTTAAAATATTCATAAATTATGTTTAGTGCAAGCAGATATACATTACATGCCAAAAGAAGACTATTATTTAAAGACAAAACTGGTAAACAGTCAAACATGGAAAAGTCTTTTTAATGTTAGTCCAGCACGTTGTGTATCATCAAACTCACATTTAATTGCCTTTACTTGCAGGCTCTGTCTCCAGCAATGCAAGATCCAATGCACCTTTATATTTTTTAACAGCTTGCAAAAGAAGCAGCTTTTACTGAAAGTAATTGGAATTTCAGCAATTACTGTAAATGTCATATTATCTCAAAGCAGTAACTATAGCAATTTGAAATATTTAAAATGAAGCTTTACTTTGACCTGCACATATTTCAAGGTACTGTTACATAGCTTAAAGCTCTACTGTAAATATTAGAAAAAAATCAAATGTGAACTATTTTTGAAGGGAAATGCAGTTTAGCCCTCAAAATAGTTGATAATAAATTTTAGGCAAAAAATAGCCAAGAAATAGTTTATCATACTTGTTCAGGATATTTTATGTTACATATATATCCATCTCTATCAATATTTACATCTATATCTATGTATGTTAAACTTTTAAAAGGCCTGTTAAAACAGTAAAATGAAAAGTATGTTTTACAGGTAGCTAATTTTGCATAGAATGTGAAAATAATCTCAGGATATTAAACCAGATATATCCATGTCTTAAAATCAGTTTTTCAGCATCAAAATCCTCTTCTATGTGTAATCAGTTTTGAATTTCTCCTAGCATTGCATCAGGATTATTAGAATATTTACACATTCTTTTTTTTCTGGCAAGAAATCATTATAGATTATGTTGAATTCCTTTATTTAAAAATACCTTTGAAATGACATTTTAAATTTAGAAAATGCATTTCAGAACTTCAAAAATTATCATAAATTATCGTGGACTAACAGCACAGGTGTTAAAATCCCTGCAAGTTTGAAAATTATTAACAGAAGTTATGAAATAGTGCACATTTACTTGCAGTTATTGTGATAGCAGTTATCCTACAAAAACCAAGCTGGTTTGGTTACCCTGTCAGTGCTTCACATTTGGAAAACAATTTAAAAACTTTTAAAAATATCAAATGTTGTGATGGGGGCAGAGAGAAGGGCGAAGGGGGTTACTTCATGGTGAAATTTTGAGAAGATATTAGATGAGATTTGGAATTTATATATGTAGTACAAAGGGCAAGTAATTGCCCTGTTTCTACTCAGTTTTAAGAGAGCTGAACAGAGAGGTTTAAGAGTGCAGGATGATGTGACTGCCTCCACAGCATACATAACTGTTCTGATCACAAAACCATGCTCATGCTTCTAGCAGAGTGACTTCTGATAAAGGATGAAGAGGGGGCACGATGTTACAAAGTCATCTCTTCAGCAGATTTGGTGGGAAAGATGGTTTGCCCAGGTGTTTGTGGGCAAAAATGTCACCCCTTGATTTGGCTGCATTGCCACGCTCACCAGCCCAGCTGATGGTTGCCCAGATATACAAGTGGCTCAGATCAGTGAAATGGTTAGAAGGGGTCGGGGATTTTCTCTTTCTTTGATTGAAAAGGCTGGCTTGAGGAAACTGAAACTTTTTTCTTTTTTTTGGCAGGCAGGTATCAATTTCAAAGAAACTTTCATCAGAAGAGATTTGTCAGCCGTCGGATGGAATTTCTGGTCGAGAGCAGAAGGAGATGGCAAAGTTGGAGTATCAGGTAGCGCCGCGATCGGTCAGGGCACTCACCTGGAATGTGGAAAATCAAGGTTCAGGCCTGGGGACTTGAACGTGAGATTTGCAGAGTGCCCTGAACGAGGCTTTTGAGTTGTTTGCTTGCTGTGCATTTAACTGTTTAGGAAAAGTGGAGCCCTGCTAGTGAGGAGGAGATCTTGAGACTTGAGGTGCCCCTGATGCGTCAGACTAGGCTAAGACCTGAGGCAGTCTGTGGAAAATGGGAGAGAGTGGCAAAGCAGGAAGCACTGTTTTACTTACCCACCTTTTAAATAATGTCTGCTCATCTGTCATTCATGTGTATAAAATTCTAAAAGTGTTTGTCCTGGAGAGTAATGGGAACACTTCTGAAATCTCATAATAACTTTGCAAAATGTGAAACCTGCTTCTCCCATCCCAGCGCTATCCTCTTTGCCATAGAAACAAATTGCAAAAATCCACTGAATTCCTGAGAGCAAACTGTGACTCATGTAAAATGATTTGTCGATTGCTAGAGAATTTACTGGATGTAAGGTTCACTCTAAATATAAAGATTGCAGTCTCTTAATAAGACAGCCTTTAAAGATAAAACACTTTCTGAATTTTAAGAAACTTTGTAATAATATAAACAAGGCTTTTAATCTTGGTAATGTTAGTAGCAAATTATATACATCTAATTTTATCAGACGATAACAGTTGTAGTTTTTATCTTCAAAAACAGGTTGTGAGTGCTTGAGGGGAATAACTCTTCATAGCAAAATCTAAGTTAATTTTGTGTTGTCTTATGTTGCTGGCAGAGAAATCTTTCTTTATTTAGTTCATCTCTTTTTTCTGGTTGTTTTTTTTTTCTCTAAAAAAAGGAGTCATTTCACGCAGCAGTTTATTTAAATACAAAAAAAATGTTAGAAAGATCTCTCATTATAAGCTTTCTGAAAGTTTGCTATGCACTTTCATGTAAAACTTGGCCTCAGTACAGAACTGCTGCACAATCATTTTCATCTGAGATTTGAACATATTGGATGAACTAGAGCAGTTCTTTCTTCTATCCTGTCATTTTTTTCCCTTGGAAATGATGAGCATATGGCAACCACCCTTACTGGATTCTCAAACAACAGGAGGGACCTTATTTCGATTCCTACATCCTGTCATCAGTGAATCCCATGATATTTTGTTCTTGCAAGGCTAAAGATGTGATTCGCATTTGCCATAAGGACAGAGCTTAATGTGATGCCATTTTACCACAGGAGCCCTCAATCAGTTAATTAAACATGATATAAATCACTGCATGTATTTGTAAAGTAAGATTAATATGGCCAAGTCAGAGTAATAAGGAATCCTCACCATTGTCTGAGTGTGAATCACTGATACAAAGATTACCCTTTTTGAAACTGGATATCTTTGAGTGGGTTTTGTTGGCTTAATCCCTCAGACTGCTTTGTGCAACTTGAAACCCAGACCTGTCATCTTTAGCCAAAATTTCAGCCATAACTTCCTCAGCTTTCACCCAATCATTTAAATCAGCATTCATAATAATTAGAAAGATCAAGCCTTTCAGCATACCACAAGGCTTCTTCATACCACCTGGGACATTGGCAACATGTTTAATAAATATTTCATTTCATTTCATCATGGAGATTCTTCTTTTGGGGTTTTTTCAGGGGATTTACAGGGTACCCACGGCAGCACATTCCGTCACTATGGTCACTTAGGTTTACAGGCTTAATAAAAGTTGTTTTTTTTTCTTTCTTGAAATGCTGTGGAGCTTTATTAAACTAGAGCAATTACAGGCACACAAGACAGGTGCTCTAGAAAGATCAAAGCCTCCTGAAGACAGCTCTCTAGGGTTCTGGAGCTCTATTTGAAAAGCACCCAGTTTATAAAGCAGAGGTTTATAAACCCACACTTTGAAAATCCTGTGTTCAAGTAATGCTAAAGACCTCATATTATTTAATACGGAAATCCACTTTAGCCACTCCCTTTTGACATCAAACTTTCAACCACTCTGAAGGAAGTCTCCTCACGGATTGGCATCCTGTGGCATGGTGTCTTTCATGGAACACTATTCTTTTGTTACAGAGCACCAGGCCTGTATTTTGCTGTTTTAAAACACCAGACAGATCCTGCATATAGTTGGCAGCCTTGACCCTTTGTATTTCAGTTAGGAATGTGTAGGAGAGGAAACAAAAAGGGAAGAAATTATGCTGTCCTTGTTCTTGGACTGAATTCTGTGTTCGTCAGGGCAGTGAAGACAGGGGTCAGGGTACAGGCAGATCCAATGAAAGGAAAAGGTGTCTCCTCAAACAGAACCCTGTGCTGGAGGTTTTACAGGGTCTGAAGAGAGTCTCAGAAGCATTAAGCTATCAAAGGAGCTGGCAAGAGGATAAGATACAGCCAGAATTCTTAAGTGGTTTCCAGAATTCATAGACTTTACTCAGAAGATGCTTCCATCGGCTTGAGATTGATCTTGGTAGCCTCACTATGGGTAAACAGCACAAGTGGTACTGGTTTTAAATGTTGGAGGGTGTTCCCAGCTGGGATTGGGATGTCTGGGGGGTAATTCAGTGTCAAAGGAATAAACTTCCATCTCCCAGTTCACAGGAGAATACGCTGCCATTGTGCCATCTGCTGCTTCACCAGAAAAAGGAGGAAAGTGAGAAAAGATATGGGTGCTTTCTGCTTCTCCCAGTGTAGTTGTGATGTTGGATGTCAAAGATAAGAGCAGAGAGTGCAGAAGAGACTCCAAAAGCCGAAGGGGAAAGAGAGATTCTTGGACACTGATCCCTTTTCCCCATGGTACCAGCAGGAAATTGTCTGAGCAGATGAAGCAGTGGCTTAGTCTGCATGAAGCAGTGCTGCATGGTCACAGGCTCGGTGACGTGCAGCTGATGGAGTCCTCTGCTTATTTTTATTGATACCACACTCAAGGGCTTGACTCTCAAACCAACATGCTCTGTGAACCCTAAGCCAGAGCTAGGAGAACACAGAGCTTGGCCCTAACGTCAGGAGCCTGTGTGGCTGTTAAAGAAGATTCCCTGGCTGACATTTTTTGTCTGTCCTGATGGCCTTCAGAAAACCAGTAGATCCTGTGCAGCTGGAAGCACTGTCATTGCTGTTGGGAGTTTTGAAAGGTTTGTATTTGCAAATGCATGAATGATGAAAGTAAAAAGCGTAACAGGAGAACCCCTGTTGTATTCATAACTTTTCTAAGCTGCAGGTGCATAAACATAAACACTTGAGATGTGATGATCTCCTTTCTGTGCTCTTCATTAGGTTAACACAGTCTAAATTGAAGCTGAAGTGAAAAACTGTTACAGAATTGAGAGTTTCATTTCTGCTACTGTTTTTTTTTCCTCTCATTCATGTTCTTTTTAAGTTCAATTTTGCTTTTGATGCAGCAGTTAATAAACATCATTGTGATACTGATTTGTGGGTAGCTATTTGAGATTTAGCCTAAAACTATGCATAAATTATCTTACAATGCCTTGGAAAATGCCTGTTTAAAGAATTTCACTATTTGATGATCACTGTCAATACAATTTTCATGATAAAGATTGTTATTATACCAAAATGGCTATACTGAAAGGCTGTCAGGAAAAAGATGTGTTTTCCTTTGAAGTCTTACAAATATCCCTGTGTCTGTTGTGATGCAGGATTTTTGTCATAAATGGGTCAGTTACATAGAATGACTTAAAAAACCCAGAAATAAATAAGATGAGGTAACCTTAGAAAGAAGATTTTATAATGTGTGAGAGAGCTGGGTTATGTCTTTGGCTGACCATTTGTGTGACCATTTGTGAGTGTCTTAGAGACTGCTGGGTCTTACTCCTCTCCTCTCCTCTCCTCTCCTCTCCTCTCCTCTCCTCTCCTCTCCTCTCTTTTTCCTTACACTCAAATGTCCTACAGCAGCATAAACCTCTCCTGTGTTTTTTAAGAGTTGCTTCTTTTTCTACTCTTGGAATCCATCACTCTCATAAAACTCCAGTTACAGCTGCATTTGCTTACTGTGTGGCTTGCTTTTATGGCTCTTCCAAACCTATATTGCATTTTACAAAACCTGCAATATATAGGCCCGTGTTCATTCTTGCTCTTGTTTTTGCCCTGTGGGTGATATTGCTTACTTATCCACTCCTGTCAAACCCTGAATAGCTTTGCTTTATTTATTCCTTTCTTACATTGTTGTGTTTTGTCTGATATCTAACCTGAAATTCCTTGTCATTTATGATGAAAACTTGCAAAATGCAAACAGTTTACTGAGAGGATTAGAGTTGATGTGAAGGATTAATGCAGAGCTAAGGAATCTCCCTGCAAGACATTTGGATCAAATCCAGCCTGCACAAGTTACCACAAGTTGTAGTGGGCAGAAAGAATATACATTTTCATTGGTTTGAGGTACTTTTGTGTATAATCATTCAAATATTGAGAAGCTTCTGTTTTAGGCAGGTTTGTGTGATTTTGGGGTTGAATCACTACAGTGCTTTATTTTGGGATGTTCATCAAAGTGAATTTTACAATTGGTGCCTGAGAATTCATGGGAAAGGCACTTGGAGCTGATAAGAAGTTAATGTATGATGTAGAAACGTCTGTGTGCATGACCAGCCAGGAAGGGGAAACAATGCCACAGGACTTTTGTCCTCTCAGTCGGCACAGCTTAGCACACAAACTGAAAATTTGTTTATTACACTTTTTTTGGAAATGAACTACTTCATTCCCAATCTTTTTGAAAATTATTAAAAACATAGTGAGGCATCATGTTCTGCTCATATATCCTTTGTAGAAAAACTAACCAGTGAAAATCCTTGAAGGCCACGTGTAAGATTATTGTCTGTGGACTTCCACTTGTATCCACCAGTCCTGGCTGGGGAGATGTTTCCTGTGTGTAGCTGGAAACAGACTAGCTCAGTATGCCTGAGAAACTTTCTGGCTGGGAGTGAGAAGGCTGGACAGAAGAGTGATGTGAGTTCCTTAAAGTCAATTTGCAGGTAAAAATGTAGTCTCAAGATTTCGGTATTAATCACTCATGCTTCCCCAACACTAGTTCAAATAACACATTTAATACTATTAGCAATTATTGGGGTAGTTTCAGATTAAATATTCCAGGGCACAGATTAAACCCTCTTGCAGGGCAACTTGTAGACCAGCCTATGATGTTGGAATCTTGATTAAGGTATTTGATATTAAAAAAAACACTAACAACAAAACAAAACAAAACCAAACAAAACAAAACCCCCAACCAAACCAAAACAAAAACCCAACAACAACAACAACAACAAAAACCGAACAACACAAAACCACACAAAAAAGCAACAACAAAAACACAAAAACCAAAACAAACAAAAAAAAACCCAAAAAACCAAAACAACAAAAAACTGAGCTTGAGAATAATCAGGATCTCTGTTCATATGCTTTACATTTAATGCGTTGTAATTTCCTGTCATGTTTTTTTGTAGATTTGTAATCCTCCTTGTTATAAGATTAAGGTAGGCTACAGAGACACGTACCTGAATTTTCCCTGTAAAGTCAGCGAGTGCAGTCAAGGCTCCTCCATTTCACTGGCTGAAGGATCGAACCCAACTTTTGTATTTGGTGGTAATGCTCAAGTAGGTTTTTGCTCTGCATTGTAATTTCTTTGCAGCATAATAAAAAGCTCTTTAGAACATTGCTACATAGATTAATATAGAAAGTGCTGGTGATACTTTTATTCATAGGGAGTTTAATACTAGGATGCAAGAGCAAATTGATTGCAGGCAATCCTGTGCTTGAGTACCCAGGAGTGAAAGGAATGATTACAATAACCTCTGGGATTTCTTCTCAGATGTGGTTCCTGAAAACACCCACACCCACAAAGTATTGGGCACAACAGAGTATTGTTTCCTTCTGATGTGGAATCACAAAAACATATTTTACTTCAGGAGGTGGGAGGGTTGAGGGGGAGAGGAAACTCAAGAGACATTAATGTTTAATGTTTTTAATTTTGTAAAATGAACAACAAAAAGGATATGGTTTGTGAATGCTGCTGAGATTGTTTAAACTCTGGCAGCTTGCTGTCAGATGAGATGCTAAAAGCCAGGAAGGAAGAAACTGAGGGGCAAACTGAGTAAACTGCTGGCATGTCACCTTTGGCACCCTGATCTGATGGAAGAGTGAAATAATGGTGAAACAAATTTGGCACGCATTGCTGTGGTTGCCACAAAATGACTTGCACCACCTTGAATTGTATCAGACAGGACCTTGAATTGCAGCCAGGCAGGTATATTTCTCCTCTTTGTGGAAGGTTCTAGCTGTTATAGAGCTCGTTTTCCTGGCCAGCCTCTGGGTTAAGGACTACATTAATTGTGCCTTTGCTTCACTTAGCCCTTCCAGATTGCCCTCTTCTGCCCTGCCAGAGAACATGTCTGTGACTGAGGGCTTCCAGGCAGACAATGCAACATCTCTCAGGAATGAGGAATTCTCAGAGGACTTTAACACCCCAGCTTGCCAAGGGTGTTTTAACCCCTGGTAAATGCTGAAGAGAGTAATTCAAGTTATACAGGTTAGAGCAGTGTCTGTATATACTCTGCACAAAAGAGCTCAGGAGACACCATTGCTTTTCTCTGGCAGAGTATGAACCTTTAGGGTGGGAAGAGATAGTTTCAAGGGAAAAATAAATGCAGAAAAAATTCAGTCTGAAATCTGACAATGAGTCTGTTTCAATAAAATAAAGATAGGTCTCTGCTATGTTAAAATAGTAAATAGACAATATCAGTGTGAGTAGTTTGTAGTTTACCATGCCATAAAATAAAAGTCAGAGAATAAAGATAAGAATTAATGATGTTAATGAAATTAAACAATTTTTGCCTTTTGAAAGTATGGCATTGCAGATTTTATTGTGAAGCTGAATTTTTGGCAGAAAAAATATCTGTTTATATTTCTTACTCCTCTTTGAGGCTGACTGATTGCTTTAATTTGTAGGGTGTATGTGCTTAAAGTGCTCGGGTTGGTAGTATCCATCTGGTGTATACAACTCTCAGTGGTCAGGGCATTATAATACTGTGCCTCAGTGGAGATTTTCCTGGAAGGGGATGTAGGAGTTGCTCCAGCACAGCTCTGACACCGGTGAGACTGTGGCAAAGGAACAGATGTTACTGTAGGTGAATAATAATCTGCTGTTATGGGGGCGGGGGGGTGAGCATACTACAAATGAACAACACTGAGCTCATTTAGGTGTGTGCTGGTTTATACTGTGCCTTCATTTGTGCCATCTTCTTTAGGAGTCACCTTTGTTGTTTTCTGTTCTGTTGGTGCCCAGAATCGAGATCAGGTCTCTCTGTGAGTCATTAAAACCTGCAAGAGACTTGGGAGGAAGGAACCTGTCTAGTTATGACTATTTGCTATGTAGGGGGGATCAGGTTTCTCAAATAAGAGCTTTCTGTGGGATGGCAGTCAGTAGCTGGGTGAGCCTCTGACCCATTTACTGCCCAGAAACTATGGGAATGGGAAAAATTTAAACTAGTATGACTCAGACCATGGCCACTTTTCCATAAGCCTCCCCTTTTGCTCTGGTCCTTACATCTGGGTCCAGAAGTTGCTGGGACATCCATTCTGTCTGGGGGACGGAATGGGACAGAAAATACTTGTCATCCAGGACAGATTAATACAAGAATTCATGCTATTCCTCCTGCAAGTGCCCTGGAACACACAGAGGATAAAGTAATGCCTGAATCTGTTTTACAGTGGGCTGAGGATGGAAAGACTCCAAAAGGTTGCCTAGAATAATATAGGGAAAACTTACTGTAAAGAATTAATTTTATCTCTTCTTTTCAAGGTTACTGACTATTGTTTTTTTTTCCCCTCCCGTGAACAGCAGGGTCATTACCTGCACAGCCTAACCCAGGAAAAGCACTGTCCTCAGGGCTGGCCAAACGCAGCTTGCAGGAATAAAAACATTTCATTGGTTTTTTCATGTAATTTCTGCTACACCAATATCTCCAGTCACTGTATTTGATGGCTGTTAAAGATATTTCATTGTATTTGGATGATCTAGGTACCCTGTATTGACAGCTGCTCTCACTGCAGCATTACTGAAGAGCTACTGTGTGTTAGGACAGGCCTTAATCAATAGGTGTATGTTTTTCAAGCAATGGGAGAATAGCTTAGAAGTGGAGTTTTAAAAAATGCAGCACGCTTTTATGAATCAGCTTAGTTCTAACTAGTTTAATTTAGAAAAGAGCCTCTTCAGCAAATGAAATTTTATGGCATCATTCCCAGTTGGTCTTACTTTCCATACAGATTCTGAATGGCAGTGCAGGTCAGAAGGAGACTTGAACTCCTCAGTATGAGGGTGGCTGGCATTCAGCTGCTGCAGTGACAGGCAGCTCAGGAGGAAATGATAGAATAGATGAGAAATCTGGAGCAGGGTTTGGTTTGAAACTGTACGTCAAGTTCCTTTCAAACTGTATTTTAAAGTGAAGCAAAAGATGTGATAAAAAGGAGCTTGTCAGCAATCATTAGACCTAAAATTAAACCTGCTCTTCTCAGTTTACAGGCATGTAGTAGCGTGTTAGACTGCTGCTCTGCTCTGTACCAACAAGCAAGCTGAATACCAAAGTGCTTTAATACTGATTCTAATTCTTTGGCCATTTTGCCACTGAAGTTCTTAAGTCCTTTACATGCCTAGTCCTGTCAGCCATGTCACCAATCCTGCAGCACAAAGTCCAGGTACTGAGCGCCACAAAACTTACCATATGGTTACAGCTTCGTCTTCTCAATAAACAGTGGCTGTTTAAAGACTCTTCAGAGCATGACAAAAAATAGAGGACAAACTTTGAAAAGTCCAGCTTATTGCCAGACTCCTTTCATTTTGAACTGACAGCTCTGAAGGGAAGAAAAAAAACTGGTGTAGACAGTGAAAGCCTAAAGCAGCAGCTCTGTTCAAAGTGTGTGACAGATTGAAGAAGTCAGGAGCTGAGTGACATCAGAGCTCTCCAGGAAAAAGATCTTTCCCAGGCTGAAGAAACTAGTTCCATATCTCCTGTGCTTGCCTGGAGACACGAAGCTTGTCAGTCCAGATAGCTCCGATTTAGGTAAACACTTTTGTTCCCTTGCTTTGGAAGGGGCATTGCCGTTCCTGAATGACAATCCACCCATGAAATGCTTTCAGACCTGTGGCTCTCCCACAAAGGATCCTGCAAGCAGTCCTAATCTGTCTGCTCTGGTTTCCCCTCTCGCAATAACCTATTCAGATCTCCAGAATGAATCTCATAAATATAGAACTGGGTTAAGGCACAAACACTCTCTGTTGATTTCACAAGTCTCCTGTTGTTGCTTTAGCCTAATCATGCTGTTTTGATGGGTTTACCTTGGCCTCTGCTGTGTTTCCATTGTGGCCAGCTAAGCTTGCTTTGCTTTCCACTGATGTTGTCCTATATTTAGTGTTTTGACTTTACATGACCCTGACGCTGTGTAGGGGGAGGAGGAGGAAAAATTGTATTGCTGATGGCTAATCCTATGCATTGCTCAGAGACTTCATCCACTCAAGCAACCTTTTTTTCATGGTAATATTTTTTGTTAGCAATAAAAGGATTAATTCTAGAAATCAAGCTCTTTGATTATGATAAGCATAATAAATATCTTAGAAAAATTGCTATCCTTTTAAGAATATTACTAAATGAAGACCTTTGCTCTTTTTGGCCGGGTTTGAGGCTGCTGGTACATGTATTAATACCATCTGCACTGTGTGCTAATACAACTCCTTGTTGTCTGGTCTTCCTGGGAATGCATTATATAGATTGCAGCTGGTTCAGGACGCAGCTGCCAGGGTCATGACTCACACTAAGATTAATCATTACGCCTGGGTTAGCTTCATTTCTTCGACTACCCGTTACATTTAGCAGAGATTATGAGATGTTACTTTTAACTTACAAGGCTTGGACTAACACCTACTCACCTCAGCAACATGCTTTTATAGTACATTTCTCTTGGTAAACCTCCTAGAGAAGCAGAGTCTTTTGAGATGCTGTGCTCTCAGCTTGAGGAGCAAAACCTTCAGTGTTCTGTGTATGAAGTGGCACATGGTGAGATTCTCGCATCTTTGGGTTCACTCCTCTGATGGGGATTTATTTCTGCCCAGTGCATATTGTCAATTCAGAACTTCTTTGTCACAGGAAACTGTGACAAAGAGGAGGATGAAAACTTCACCACCACTTCTGTCATAATTAACATAGCAATTTAACTAGTTCTCTGGATTTAGTGCCAGGTGTTTTGAGTGACAGCCATCCAAAGAAATGCAGTGTGAGTAGTACCATTTAACATGCTGCTACGATCATGCAACAATGTGACACTTCCCAACAGAAGCCTACAACATAAATTCAGCTAACAGAAATGAACAGGAGTCTAACTCGACTGCATTCCCCGAAGCTGAGTCTCTGAGATCTTCTCAAGCATAAAGGGGAAAAAAGCCACATGTACAAAAGACATTTGAAGGACAATTGACTAAATGTGCCTGTGGTATTCCACAACAGAGCTATGAAGAGGAAACTTGAGGTTACCTTTTTTATTTACATATGGTTTAGGTTCCTGCCCCTGGGGTTGTGGCAAAAGCTACTGTTGCTAAAGAAAACCTGATTGTTCATGTATGGGGTAGAAAATAAGAAAGAAATTATTTAAATTGTTTTATGTGCTGCAGTTACTTAATAGTGTTGTACAGGCCTTTGCCCCACCAAGCTTCTCAACCCTGAGTACAGTGAGAAAAAAAATATCTGTATCAGACAGCCAGAGGGTGTGATAGCTACTGAGTGAGAAAACATCCTTGTTTAAGGGGAGAAACACATTTTCAGTACTTTCTTTTGTCAGAGTATGAAGGGATAGATCTTTTTTCTCTGGTGAAAGTTCTGATTTGTAATGGGCATCACAGCTAGAAGTTGGTTGAATGTCATTTTTTTTGGGAGAAGGTCAAACTTCCTAAAAAGTGTCCTGTATAAATGGGCTGGCTTTATCTCACACTGAAATTAAGCACTTAGCTGAGGAGCTAAAGTCAGGAATTTGTTTGTTCTCGGCAACTTCTTCTATCAATAGGAGACACCCTCCCTCCCGAGGACAGCTGTGCCAGCAGGTCTGTTCAGCCAGACTCTGCGGATGTCTGTTCCTCATCACCAACTTTGAGATTTGGAAAAGAAGCACCTCAGGCTGGTGGCTAAGGCTGAGCCAGAGGAATCCAGCTTGCAATATAAATATAGTTTAGACTATATTTATATTTTGCTCGTGCACAGCAAAATCAAACCTGGATTGGGTTCTCCTAATTAAACACTTGAAAACCTCCAGGTTTAATCTGGCAATCTGAAGGCAGTTGATGTGGAAAGCACATAAGAGGGAGAAGAGTGACACTTTTCCCCTCAGTGGATACCACATGTGTTCATACCACAAGAGGAAGCTTGTAGGGAGGCATGTTTGAGGGATCCCCATCCTAAATCCAAGAAAAGCACTTTCAGCTGGCCAGGAGAGCTCTCAGGGCTCACCTGTGGGGTTCTCTGGAGGGCAGAACTGCAGGAGCCATTCAGGCTTCTCGTTAAGCTACAAGACCTGAGACAGGAATATTGTGCCTCAGATCTTCTCTGGTCAGGGGCTGGTGTTTGTACCCTGCTGTGAGGTCAGCTAAAATCCTCTGTGGAGCTGAGCAAAGAGACCTTCAGGAGGTGAGTGTGATGGAGTTCTGCTCCCTTATGATTTCCCAAGTATTTGTTGGCAGTTGAGGGATATCCCTTGAGAGAAAAAGTTCAAGGAGTGCCACCAGCCTGCTTGTTGGAGGTGAGTGTTGTCCTCCCTGAGTTTTGCAGTTCAAGGTGTGGTAGTTGTGGGGTACCCTCAGTGACTCAGGGGTCCTTTCTACATTCTATATTCTATTATTATTATCTTAAATTAAATCTTTTGTGGGCTTTTTTTTAAGGTCCCAAAATGATTTTGTTGTGCATGACTAACACTTAGTCATACATTTTTTTGATCGGAATTTTGTAGTAAATAGCTCCAGTAAGAACTACTGAGTTCTTTGAAGGGACAACTTTAGAAATGCTAAGGACTCCTTCATGGAATGCATATGATCTTCTTTTTATTTATTTTTTTTTTTGTTGTTTCAAATTCAGTTCTGTCTTTGATTTCAGTCCTTCTGGTGCCCAGTAATTCCTGAGTCTCCCACTGCTCTGGCCCCTGTGTTTTAGGCAGTGATGTAAAAGAATCTTTTTGCTTTCAAAGCAAAACTGTCCCTATAGGGATACTAAACACATGTGTACAGAATTATTTCCCAGTGTTTACCTTCAGCTCAAACCTTCGTTTAGAGTAAGATACTTTAGTTAAACCTCTCTGTCCTGAAGAAATAGTAGTGTAGGGATCATACCAGTTGTTTTAAAAAGAGATATATGCGTATGTGCATATAGGAGGCTTAAAGGAGTGGTTGTGTGCAGTTGCTAATTTCCGCAAAAATACACATTAAGTGTCAAATCAAAGCAGAGAGGTGAGGAGCAGCAATCAGTAGCTTACCCTGGTGCCTAAGGAATGTACCCATGAGGCTGAACTACAACTCCATTATCTGTCAGCAGATTTCCATGAAACGAATCTTATTTTACTCCAGGTTCCTCTGAGATCTGCCTGTAAACCTGAAATTTATGGGAGGTGAATTTTTCTAGGGTGAATTAAAAACCTCTGGACCTGAAAAATGTGTTGATTACAACTCTGGCTCCTTCAATACATTTGAAGCTTCCTTTTGCCTTTCTATAGCAGAGGGAGATCCTTTTCTCTTTGACTGCATGTTACTTTTAGATGTTATTTACCATCTTGCTGTTGTGTTGTCATAAATTAATAAAGCGACGACTTTGCATGCAGCCAAGAAGATGTGCACTTTGGATTCTTTTATGTGATCACTTTGGAGTGGGAAGAAAGAATGATGTTTATTACAAGATGTTTCTTTAAATCCCTTGGGATTAACATTTTCAGCTCAGTCCCCACCAGACCTCTTTGTAGGTCACTGATGTGTGATACCCTGCTTGCACCCATGACTTGGAGATGCCTGTATTCAAGTGACCTAAATTGCATTGAGAGAGAGAGGGAAGGGGGGGGAGGGAAGAATTGGGGGATTGTGGGAACAAACTCTGTCTGAAATTTGACAAAATGCAGTTCTCCTTCCTGGAGAAATTAATTCAGAAAAAGACTGGTTTAAGAAATTTCAAAATATAAAAGAATAGATTAATTTAGGAAGAAAATGCTGTTATATAGCAGCTCAGAATGTGGACAGAAATGGAAATGCTATTAGGGGTACGGTTACAAAATATGGATGCAGAAGAGGCTTTGCAGTGAGATGTCTGGCACTGTATGATCCAGCAAATGAACTCAATTTAGCCACATTCATATGAAGTTTATATGAGAGTGAAGGAATCTTCTGGAAGCGATGGTCCCATTAGCAAAATGATATGCCTTTATTAACATTATACAGCTGCAATAATCTTAATGGAGCAATCTAGTGTTCTTCCCAGAGGAAGATCTTATCTCATTTATTAATTGTCTTTCTAGTAGTTATTAGTTCATCTGATCTCGGATAAGTGCGCAGGCTGAAAATTCTGATGCTGCAGATAGGGAGTGGGTTTAACGCAGGATGTCAGTGACTGTGTTCTGAGCAAGATCGACTTGTGCCTTGGTGTATGTTTCCACCTGGCTTGACTGCTGGCTGTGCAAATACTTCATTTGCATTGCAGCCTGAATTAGTCACCTGTTACTAGTGTGCAAAGCAAGTGTTGTCTTCTTTCAGATGCTGACAAGTGGCATTTAAATGTACCACTGTCAGATAGATGAGAAATTAGGCTGCTGAGCACATCTCTGATGCTTCCTCTGGCTGCAAAGTGAGGTAATGATTAACTGAGAGTGAAGTTGGAACCGTTGTGTAAAGCTCCCCCTTTGAACCCTGAGGAGGTGCTAATACTGTCTGCAGTAATTGGATGTTTTTATCTGACCTGTAAAGTCTTGCTATGGTTTTTTGTTGGTTTTAGTTTTGTTTATTTTTAAGCAGAAATGAGTATAGTGAGAATAGGGATTCTTATTTCCCTCATGACACCTGGTTAGAAAACAAAGCAGCACCTGCCACCCCGATTCTGTGGAAAACACAGGTGGTTCTCTGTGTTATATAATGATTTCAAGTGAAGCTTGTGGGGGAAAAAAAAATCTGAGATGCTTTGTTGATGCAAGGTGTGCAAGGTGGCACCTATTAATACTGCAGTGGTTTCTTTCTGACTTGGAGATACTCCCCAGGAATGCAGAATGTCTCCACTGAGGTGGTTTTGAGGAGGAATCCTGCTGTCCCTGTGTATAATCTCTGGTCAAGACATGCTGGAGGAGTGAATGGAGGACATTCACATACTGTGTTTTGATAGATGAGCAGTCAGTGTGATTTCTCCTGTTACCAGAGTAAAGGGAGGCACCTGAGGGATGAGAGGTGTAGGACTGCAGACTCTGAATCCCTCCCTTCTCAGTGAGGTGGACATTCGGGTTTTGAATTTTGATTTCTTGCCCCTAGCCTCAGCCTCCTCCAGCAGGGTATTTGGATACCTATAGCAGAAGGCAGAATACCACCCAGTTAATTCTCTGGACTGTAGCTGCTGCAACTCCTGGTGGGGAACTGAATGTATGGTTTGTGCCCTAGAGCAAAGTGTATAATGCTTAGAGAACGGAGTGAGTTTTTATTTTTCCTTTGCTGCTGGAATAAATTGTCATGTTGGAGTGCTATGGTTTGGACTTATCCCTAGATGGGCATCACCAGTGATGTGCATTTAGCAAATAACATTATTAAGTTGAAAAGATGTCTCTTGCAAATTTATGGGTTTGGAACAGAAGGAAAACAACAGCATTCAAGGACTTCTAGCACATTGTTTTCTCCAGGTTAACCCCAACAATGCTTTCCTCTCTGCATCCTACAGCATGATTTTTGTAGGTTTTTATATATAAATTTCCATCCCTAATATTCATTTATGTCTTTTTCAAGAAAGAATGCTAGTCTTGGCATTTATTTATGTGTCTGACACTATACTGTAGATCCATGTACAGTATTCAGTGTAAGAGAAAGGTGCTCTCAACCTTATCACTTCCTGCAGCCAGTTGTTAACTCCCTCGATAAATTTCTGTTGAGCCAAAATGAGAGGTGAGATCCAAGGCAATAGATCCAAACCTAAAGGATCTCCAGGACACAGGTAAAAGCATCTTCTTTTCTCCACAGACTTAGGCTGCAGTATTTGTGCTGCGTAGCTGAGGAACAAGTGAAACTAGGAAGTCAAACTTGAGGGACTGTTTTGGGCTTACAGCTCTGTAATGCTGCTTGTACTGTAGAAACGATTAGCAGTGGAGGAAACCATCTTTGGGTTCAGGAATTTATTCTTTTGCCCACATGAAGAAAGAAGAAATTGGCGGTCTGCATAATAATGGCGTATTTCTTTGGATACGCGCAAAATGTTAACGTTTATGCGAAATTTATTTATAGTCTTCCTCAGTGCAGTGAGGGCAGAGGATATAATCACCAGTGTATAAAGTGAAAAAATCTGAAATTTCTTGAAGTGTTAGAAGAAATGACAAGATGGAAGTTGTGCTGTTGGTCCCCATCCAATAGGTTGCCATGAGTAAGATGTGTACAGAAGCTGACTTAGGTCCAGGCTGCAGCAGAATTAAGCACCTATCCCTGCACACACCAACACTTGTTAAAGAAGCAACGTTGTTGGCATGAATAGTTGAGAAGTTTTATTACTTTTGCTTATGCTGCATGCAAACATTTTTTTTTCCATTTTCCTCACAGAATTGGGTATCCTGTGACAAAAAGGGTCATGTAACTTATTTCACTTGACAACAATATTGCATTCATCTTTTGAGCTTCCAAACTGTGTTTCATTTTTGTTCTGGAAGTGTATATTGGTTATTTTCTATTGGTTTTCCTTAATGAGCTTGCCTTTATCCAGTTTTTGAAGTCTTTACAATGACGAACTGGAGCAATTCATGCAAAATAGTTAAAGGGAAGAGGTAGTGAAAATTTTAAACTATCACATTTCTGCAAAGTAGCCTTTTGTGAAACTTATACTACCATTCTCTAAAGAAAAAGCAGTTAAGCTATTTAAGAGGTTTCATATTGGCTGGCTGATCAATATCAAGTACTAATAATGCTATATTAGCAAAGACCTATACACTCAGGCCTTATTATCATGATGTCCATTTATTGATACTAACATTTGATCATATGCAAGAGATTATTTTGATGTTATTTTTGACGAATGTTGTTCATACAAGCTGTATGGCTTGATCTTGCAAACCTTTACTCGTGAGGGTAGTCAGTTGTCTTCAAAGATTTTCAAGAATGGCCCATATGCAATACAACCTTGATTATCCAAATGTCAGGGGAGACATTGACTAAGTTCATATAATCGACATTTTGAATAATGAGGAAATTTCCAGTGCAATTAATAGATGTCAGGGGACATGACCATCTTTCAGACGACAGGGAGTTTTCAGAAAATTTAGATTTTGATAGCCGAGTTCCTAATATATGTGCTATTGAGAGACTGAAATGGCAGAAGGCTTGAAATGTGCCCATATATTCCTTAATAGCCCTTTCTGTGGAATCAGCCAGAGTTCTATTTACTGTGGTATTGGCGTTGAGGGTCAAATTGTCACAAGCATTTAGCTTAATATTGCAGTAACTCTGCTATTAAGAGTCAGGTTCCAGGAACACAGTGTTAAATCAATATTGGAATTGTCAGAAGTAAAATGTTATTTAGAAATACATCAGTGTCAATTTGGGCATGTGGTTGTAAGAAAAAAATAATCCCATAAAATCATGAAAGTAAATAAAGTTAAAGGGAGGAACCTCATGGGGTAATGATAGAATAGAAATCCGGTCTCTTTTTCGGGCATGTGGGAGTACCCAAGGGAGAGTCAGCTCATGTCAGAATGACTGTCTTTAAACGTGGAGCTGGTCATGTGAAGATAATCCAAAGCCAAAACTCCTGGGCTGTGACTCCTGTCCATCTCTGCACACACCACCAGAAGGTGCTGCGGTGGGAGGCACGAATTTCCTTCCTCCCCAGATGGCTGCACGGGAGCACCCAGGGATGCAGATGGCTCTGCCAGCCCCGAGCAGGGAGCACCGATGGTGGCTCCGAGTGCCCGTCCCCAGCTCGGCACCGCCGCTGCCTGAGCCGCGTGTCTGCAACAGCTCTAGGATGGGCTCGCTGCCTTCTCCGCTGCCGACAAGCAGCCGAGGCACAGTGATGACAATCACAGCTGATAGTGTGCTGGGGGTGCTTGGCACTCTGTCCTGAAGTCAAAATACTAATGTTTGGAGGAAGCTGAAACTGATGCATCAATTTATTTTGGCGCGGAGATGAGCAATCGCTTGTTTCCTAGGAAACATGGGGCTGTGCATATGCAGCTCTGAATGCGCGCCCTAATGTTTTCCTTCATGGTGATAGAGTAGAAAGTTTGTCTGATGAGATCTATTATGCTTAAAGCAGAAGGGAAAATAAATTTGGAAAGTTGCACTATTTAAAAAGAAGATAGCAGCAATACTGCCAAAGTCATGTGGAAAAGGCAGAAATAATTCAAGAAAATAAAGGAAGTGTCCTTTCTGTCTATCTAATCTAGGAATCTGGAGATTTTTATAGTTGCAGAGCCATCTGCTAAGTTTCATTTATTGTGCAACTTTACTACATCACCATCATCTGCTCATTAATCTGCCTTTTTTAGGTCTACTTCTGAAATTCTGAACCTCTGAGCATCTGTCAAATAGCTGCCATTGGTTTCGAAGCAGTCATGTGGAATAGTCTAAAGGTTTTTATAGTCAGTCATTTTGCGTCGTGTCAATATTACTCAGAAAAAGCTTAGCAGTTCATAAGAAGCTCACATCAAGCTTGTCAGTAAACTACTGCCTCCGCACCCTGACTCTTTGTGTTTCTTGCTAGAAAAGTAAATAAAACATAATTATTGGCAATGTATGCTGCGTCTCAAGACGATGCTTGGACTGCATAGCAGCATTTGGCCCTCTTCTGATCAGAGCACCACTCGTGGTGGCATTGCCAAAAAACCTGAGTATTATGATCACAGATCACTGACCCCAGCAGGAGCCTTACCATTGGCTCGAATGGCTGAGACTTGGACCAAGGTCAGGGACTTTTGGATGTTGGATCAGACCTGGCCGTTCTGTTGTGACCTGAATGCACATTGCTGAGATGAGCACAGGAAAATAAAAAAACATTTAGTTTAATCAATGCATAGAGTTCCTCAAATACAGTACCACATCCTTCAGAGGTGGCCAAATGATTCATTCTTCCTGCTCATTGTTAACAGAAAGGAAAAATAAGAAAACTGATCTACCTGAAATGCAGAGCCCTGGCATCTGTGTCTGGGTGCATCTCAGACTAATCCATACCTTTCCCATTTGTCTGTTATCAGAGCAGCAGGCACTCTGATGTGTAACCTGAAAAGGCACTTGGAATTCAAATTCTTGCTTTCTGGCCCTGTTGGAGGTGAGGCAATCCATGAAGTCCCAGGAGCCAAATGAGCAGTGGCTGCCTCTGTGAGTAAATGCTGCTGGAAATAGGTATTAGCAGGTCTGAGGGACTGGAGTCCTCTCCTGCCAGATGGCTGCCAGGATCTCACTACCCTGTGTGCAGCTTATGGATGCCTTTGTCATTCCTGCCCTGAGGTTTCCTGATGTATTTTTTTTAGGCATTGATTTAATTTTGCCTATTTTTGGTAAGTCTTGGTAGCAGTGGATGATTCAACTCAAGAATTGTTTTCTTTAGGGACTAATCATTCTGCCTTGATCTACACTCCTAATTTTAGAGGTTGAACTCTGCAGGTTTCTGCTGGGAAAGGCTGAAGCTTCCATTCTGAATCTTCCTGTGAAAGGACTAACCCTAGGCATTTTGAATCACACTCTGCCTGGATTCTACTCTCTTGATTATGTATGGGACTAAAGAGACTGTATTTCTAATTTAGGCAGTTACAGATGAGGTACCACAAGATGGATGAGGTGATCTAATAGCCTGCTGATACTTCCTGGCCCTGTGTTCCTGCTGTTTCTCTTGCTTCAGCTTGGGTGCTTGTGCTAAAATGGCAGGAAACTATCCCAGAAAAACAAATGGAGCCAAGACAACCTGAGCCCTCCAACTGGGATGAGGGTGGGGACCAGAACTGGTGGCAGAAAGAGGCTTGCCCTGTGGAGTGGGAACACTCAGCTGTAACTGTGATCCTTGACTGCCACCTTCTATCCTTTAACAGAGGGGTAAAGTTGTTGAATCCCATTGTTGCTGTGACTTTCCTCAGTCCTTTTAATGGCAGCAGCAGTGACAGGTAGTGCTGGGCTTCTCACACTGCAGAGGCCTCTAACTGTGCTGACTGATAGGGGCCAAAAAATGTTCCTGAGAGAGGAGCAGTGTTAGCCAGCAATGCTCCTGAGAGAGGAACAGGGATTCCCTCTTGTGGAATTGCTCTTAAGTTACTGAAAGAAACTGCCAAAAATGTGTAACCACCCTTATGTAGCAGCAGGCTCGTGAACTCTGAGATGTCTTTCAGTGTGCAACGTTTTCCTGGTTTAGGGCAAATTTTGGGAGGGAACTTCTGAAGTGGTCTTTTCTAGAAGGCAAATTCAAGCGCCCTTCCGCCATCTGGTTTGGGAGGTAAATTTCTTTTAAGAAAAGTGTAGAAAACTGTTTATTTAGCAAGCAAAGTACTCCCAAACATGAAAAAATGAATAATTTTAAACAATAGAACCTCTCGCCGTTCTGAAGAGATGTCTAATTCAAAGAGAAAGTCCCTTTTGTTGGTGTAGCTCTGCTCTCAGTCTCTCATCAGTCCCTCCCGTGTCCCGGGCCCCGGTGGGACACAGGAGTGAGCTCCCAGTGCTTTCCTCGATTTTTAGCCCAGAGCAGGGCTGATGAGTTCCAAAAAAAAAGAAAAGCCACAGTCAGGGGAACTTTTCTGCATCAGCTAGCTAGAAACTAACTAAAAGCAAAGGAGAGCTCTCTCCAGCTGTCCTGTGCAGACAACACAGTCTGTGAGAAGGATGCAGGGGAGTGGTTGCTGTTTCTGAAAACAAACTGTGCACTTCTTGTCTCCCCTTTTGCTCTCAGAACCTTTCTGAAAGGTGCAGAACTTATTTCTGGGCTAAACAGATGAATGGGGATACAATTCAGCAGCACAAAGTCACCCCAGGACAGACATACAATTAGATATGCTGTTTTTCTGAGAGGGAGGAAAAGTGTCTTGTCTATCAAAAGATAAACTCATATAATCATCTTGACTGTAGATGTTGTCACTTATAATCCAATAGTATTTCTCTAAAGCTAATCAAACTGAAGTCCTTCAGTAAAATTAGTTCTAAGATGCACTTTTTGCCTGATATTTAGAAATGAAACCTCTACAGCAAAATGAATAGTGCTTCTGTTCTAGTCTGGCATCTCCCTCCATTAACAATAAATAACTGTGGAACAGGTGGAAAATTAGCATCTTCTTCTCTGACCAGAAAATACCTAATTTTGGATGGAAATGTGAATTTTTTAATAGAGCTCTTCTGACTTCTTAGTTTCTACATCTCGAATAGGAAGTGGCTGGCAAGGTGAGGGAGCTGAGACCTGAGCTACTGTCAGAGTGTCTGGAGTGGAGCCTCCAAGAGGTAGTGCCATAGTGTTTTCCATGCCTATTTGTGATTAATGAATTGGATGAACAAACTATGAGGGAAAACATATTTGAAATGGGACACTGAGTGATGAAATTATGGCCTCAGCCTTGAAGTCTGAAATAAGAGTTTTTGCGTGCGGCCAGAAATCAAAAGTTGGAACTTTTTATTTAACAGTCCAGACTTTATTTGAAGTCAGTGATTTTTAGAGGTTATTATTGTTTGTGATCAAATTAGTGCACATTCGTACGGCTTGGCAGGGAATGAATTGTGCTATGGATTGCTTCTGGGCTGTGCTGCTGGATTTTGACAAATCCATCCAGTCCCATACTGTGGAATGTGTGGACAAGGTTCAGGTTTGTGCTGATGGAAATGGAAACCTCTTGCTTTACTCAGTTCAATTTGTTTTCACATGTGGTGTGTTGTCTATCTGGTATGTCTGTTTTATTTATAGCTACATAAATATAATTCTGAAAAGAGCTAGTTGGCAATTTTCACATCAATATTGTGTTTTCAACAGAAAATGGCTTATTAGTCAGCAGAGGCTGCTGGCAAAGCTTTATCGTTTGGATCTAAAAATATTTGGTTTTAATGAAGCATTGGGAAATGAAGACTTGGAATTGTGGTTTTGCTTTTTTTTCCTGTAAAATCATGAAGAACTTGATGCATCTGTTAACAAATCGTTTATTGTTAAAAACATTTTGAGGGAAAGTCTATCACAGCTGGCTCAGACATTATGTATGCATTATGTATGTGTTATATTTTGTCTGCTGAGACCACTGAAAAGAAGTACTTTGTGCATAGTAAGGAAAACTAGATTTGAAAAGGCGGGAGTTTGTTGTTGTGTTTTTGGTTTTTTTGTTGTCTAGGGATTAAAAAAAAAAACAGCCTCGTAAATTTGCCAATATTTTCATTAAATCTGGCAGCTTTTCTTTGTGACTCCAAATTCCAAATGGTGTTCCCTGTTTGCTTAGAGAAAGCAAGGGGCCCACTTCCCAATGTTTGCTCTGAGGCTGGGGCATTGACAGGCAGGCATTTTTGCACATTTTTTTATATTATCAACTAGAATAAGCAGTTTGATAACTAGGATTAAACCATCAGATCATGACAGAGCAACATTAGCTGCAGGAACCATGTTGGAAAGGATTCCAGATGTGATTAGATGAATATCTGCCCCTTAGGGGAAATAGTTAAGTGGGCCTCTGTTTTTATTGGTAAGGTAAATGTTTCTTGGGCCGTTCTAGGCAGGTATCCCAGGTCTGCATTTTCCCAAATACCTAGCAAATCCCTTGTGCCAAAGAACGTACTGTATTCTAAACCTGAGCCAAAACTGTCTCTCTGATGGAAATCAATGGTTTTGCCAGAAGACACAAGATTCTGCTATTTCCTTGAATCATTCACATTTTTGTTACAAATGCAAAAGTGTGTTTATGGCATGCCAGTAGATGACTATTTCCTTTGGGGAAGGGGGGAGTGGGGAAAAGTTGTGATCAGAACTTCTGCTGAAGGGAAGAATTCTCCCTCTGAAATAACAAAACCTTACTGGTTTCAGTGAGATCAAAACATGATCATGAATTATACCTTCCCTTAGCCAACATAAGAAAAGAGGTGTTTATGTTTGTTGTGACTGAGTTTGTAGTATATTCACCTACAAATAAGTATTCAGGGATATGAGAGACTATTAAAATCAGGTGCAGGGAAATGATTTCTGGAAATGAGAAAAATACCTGTTTAGAGAAAAAAATAGTCTAAAAAACTTGTTGGACAGCAGGAGTTCCTTCTGGCAGGAGTGGGAAAATTCTGTCATGCTGTTTTAGCATCAGTGGTGAGGAACATTTTTTTTCTCTGTTGTTAAAGACTTTGGGCCATCTCTGCAAAAGTATTAAGGAGCCAAACAAAGTAACAGTGCAAATCTGGCCCTGGAGCACCACAGTGTACTTATCCCAAATCCTGCTCTGCAACACTGTTCCAGTCTGTGTGATGGGAGATGTATTGTACAAAAAGACTTCACAGATCTGTCTGTAAACTCTGCTTTCTGCCTAGTCACTGTATAAAAAATGAAATTAACTTAAGGCTCCAACTTAATATTTGTGAAGAAATAAAATGTCTGGTTAGAATATGTGATCATCTTAAAACCTTTCTTCCCTTTTCTGTCTTGAGCACTAGGCTAATAGTGCAAATGTGTTTAAATATTTACAGCAGAACACAAATGTACAGCTTTGAGAGAGAAAGTCTAAATATAACTCTTGAGTCCAGATAAGTCTTCCAGAAATTATTAAAACCTGTAAATTTGCACGCTTTTATTTGATTAAGTATTTATTGTACCCCACTTAAAATTAAAGGTCATGTTGTTGTAACAGTCTAAGAGACCTGGACTACTGTATAAAGGAGGATAAAGATGGTCAAAGTTTTAATGGTTTTATTCTAACCATATTTCAGTAAATACCCTTTTCTGCTTGCTCTTCTGGCAGCTTAATGTGTAAAAAACTTAAACTTTGTTTCCTTTTCCTTGTGGTATAGAGGAGAGTTTTAGGTGATCGAGGAACCCGTTGGTGAAGCTCACAGAGTCCACAATATGGTACTTTATGAAGATGCTCTTCCCTAAGAGAAGTGTGCAGCCCTGAAAGAATCAAAGGAATAAATAATAGAAAATATTGGGGTTTGTAAGTTTGGTTCTATTTTTGCAAGTTCTGTGTTTATCTGTGGTCTGGTACAAACCTTAATGAAGTCGGTCTTTGTATGAACCCTGATGGACTTCTAATTAGTGCTCTTAAGAATTTGTTTTGGCTTCTTTTATTGACAAATTTGTGTGTCTGATGTGAAATTAAACCAGGCCACAGAAAGCATTTTATTTCAATCAGCTGCAAGGGAAATAACCACATTTTTTGAAATTCTCTGCCTTCATTTCTGAAATCCTTCACTGCTATACAGCAGTGTGTTGTTCCTGAGAGCGCAGCTCCTCAGGTGTAACTCGCAGGATAATCTTAGGGAAGGGTGTGTGGGAGGTTTGCTCACTGGAGATTATAAAAGAGCCACTGGGTGTGGGTCAGGAGAGGGCTGTGTGGGTCAGGAGAGGGCTGTGTGGGTCAGGAGAGGGCTGTGTGGGTCAGGAGAGGGCTGTGTGGCTGCCAAAAGGTGTTCAGAGAAATACAAGGAAAGAAGGTGTAGCAGTGTTCATTTTGACTGACTCCCAGAGTGACCACGGCCCTTTTGGCAGTGCGGTTTTCCCTCAGAAATTCCCTCTGCAGTTGAGACTGATGGCAAACCTTGCCACCACAGGTTCTCTCAGGGCACTTCAATGATATACCGTATTTTTCAGAGCTAGACCAACTTCAGGTAAAAATGGAAAGGGAAATTCCAGGTTGCAAGAAGGTATTTTTACAGAGGAGTAATTCGGTGACTTAAGGCTGAAAAAGCAAAACAAAATGCTTCAAAGGCAGGTCTGATGGACTGTACCTCATACAGGGGCTTCTCTTGCCTTATTTGAAGGCCCAAACATGAAAAGAGCTTTGCAAGTGGCACAAACTATATAGATATTTCATTTATAATTTGCTTTTTTCCCCCCACCTATTCTTCACGAAAGTACCTCAATCTTCTGAGTGCCCCCAGGCCTTGCAGAAGACTAAGTGGCTATGATAAAAAATGAGATCATGACAGAAATGAGATAATCCTTTCTTCTTTTGTCTTTCTCGGTATTTCTAGCACTTCCAAGAGAAATATTTAGGTTAAAAAAGCAAACAAAACCTCCCATCTCAGGTCCATAGGTGAAGTAGTGTTTCATATTTTTGTTACTGTTTAGTTACAGTTTTCCCCACACCTGTGGCTTTAATGAGGCTTGAAAAAAACATAGGAAAAACATCAATATGCTTCTCAGTCTGAAGAAAAGCATTTTGTTTTCTCAGGTTGGGCTGGAGCCTGTTGCAGTTGATGAGCCCTTTCAGTGGGCTTTGGGTCAGGCCCTGGCTTTCTTAATTTTCAGGTGTGCAGGGAAAGGGAGTGCAAATACACGTGGGTGCTCGGGGTTGACTTTTAGAGGAGTTTTTGCCAGACCAAGCTGAATTAGACCCTTTGCACAGCGGAGGTGCTTTTGCCCCCAGTTTTACAGTAAGCTCGTGGCAGAAGCCACGTGAAGAAAAGGCGTCATGGAAAACTCAAGTGTAGGAGTGTCTGACCTTTGCTGCTGCTCTGTAGCTCCTCTCTCTTTGTCCCCTGAGACCCTACACTTTCTGGGGTGATCATGTGATTCTTTTACTTGGGAACCTACATGAAAGTTGAAGTCAGACTGATAAAGATGTAAAAAAAACCCTTCAAACATGAAAATTTCAGCTTTTCAATTAATTGAAGCTATTCAATTAATAGCTTGTACCTTGTATGAGGCTTGGAAAAAAATGAAGAATCAGACTTTTTCTTCTTGTATGTCCTGACTTTATATAAGCACCTGCTTACAGTAATTTATAAAGATAAATCAGTCAATGTGAGGTAATTTTTAAAAGGCCTTCCCCTTTTTTAATGGTTTTGTACTTAAAGCCTTAGGTATGATTTTTTTTCTTCCAACTGGAATTGATATGGGTGCTTTTGTCTCAAAACAGAGACCCAAATACCAAATTGTTGAGCAGATTTCTCCTTTGGAAATGTCACTGTCACTTGAAAATACCATGTATACAATGCAGCTGTCTGATTTCTTCGGATTACAAAGACACAAGACCACCTGAAGCCTAGAAAAAAGCCTATAACTCAATGTATAAAATTTCAATGTTTATTTCTAATGTTTGGAGACTCCTTTGCTGTAGTGTGTTTGCTTGCAAAATCTCCCACCTTTCAAGTGTTCATGTTGAATTTTGTGGCTTTTGTCGTCACTTCTGTTCACATACTGTTCTACAAGCCTTAATTATGCAGTACATTTTTGTTGTCAAACTTGTTCCTGCTTTTTAGTACTTAATCTACCTTTCCCCCCTTTACCACAATGTTGAATTTTGGGGTTTTTTTCCATCCCTTTTTAGCCCTTTCTAGCAAGTTTTGTTTTGCTTTTTCTTTTAATTTCCCACTCCTCACATGTGGACTTCTGAGTTTCGCATTCTGAACTGCAACTGAGACGTGCTTTTAACAAATTCTTGTTGTCATTACAATAATTTTTCATGGCTAATTCAGCAAAGATGAGGAACTGACTAGCTGCCGTTGGTTTTGATGAATATGATGACTGTATCTGTTTGTCATCTGGCATAACCATTGTCGTCCTCTTCAGCTGGTGCTCATTCCAGTTTGTTATGTTACATAAGTATCAATATGTGATATTTTTGTTCAGGTTTGACCAAAAGAGATCTTTTGATAGAAAAAAAAATCCTCTTTGCTTTAGCTCTGTGTGTACTGCAACAGCAGCTTGTCGTATTGTGCTGAAAATTCTGTAGTCCAAACAGATTTGCTTCAGATCAGTGACTGCATAGCAAATCTCCAAGGAATATTTATGACCAGATGACACCTTACCAGAACCAGATTGGCACGTGAGAAGACCTTTTGCTCCTGGAGATGCTGCTTTTATAGAGTGAGATGTAGATGCCTTTAATGTTCATATCCTCTGGTCAAGAGGAACTGGATTTCAGGGGATCTGAGCCTTGATCACCGCATTTCCCAAAGAGCATAGCACAGCACCTGCATCTTCTTTCCAAACTGGAGTTGAATTTTCAGCTTCAGCTGGAGTGGTGTTGAGGGGATTTCCTCCCAATGGAGGCAGCTGCTCTCTGCTAAGCAGAGCTCCTGCCCTTTTTAATAATCTTGGTGATTTAGCCCAGTGCTTTCAGAGAGAAAGGGCAAAGGCTAGCACAAGAGCTGATCAGCATGGATTTTGTTATCACTAATAGATCCTCCCCCCCACCCTCCTTTAGGTCTTAAGTGCTGAATGAAGGAAGTTTGGAAAACCTTTCTGCTTTGATTTCTTGAATCTTCCAATTGTTGCTGCTGGCAAGACAGCCTAGAGCCCTGCTCCAAAATGACCAGGGCTAGCTCTGGAAATGTGTGTTTACCCTTTTTTGGGGCATTCATCATATTCTTAGTTTAATTATGCTCCTGCGCATGTAGTGGAGAAGAAAAAAGAGTAATCATTGCTGTGCAAGATGATGAGATGCTGCAGGGGAGGTTAGTGGGCCTTGTAGCAGGTATTTGAAGGTATGTAAGCATATTCCCAGTCTCTGTGTGACCAAAGGAGCCTGGGAGAGGATCAAATGTGTCATTACATGCTTAGCAGCTAAGCTCAGTACCTGTTGGTAGATAAAACCAGGTCCTCTGCATAAGCCATGGACTCTCAAACTCTGCCCAGGATACAAGAGCTCAAGTATGAATAATGTGAAGCTTTTCCAGGTGTTTGGCTCAGCCACACCTGCCTTTGTAGATAATCTTCAGAAAGCAATTCAGTCATCAGCAATTTTGACTGCTGCACTTGTCTGCGTCCTTTTATTGCTGCCTGTAGGATGACTGCCGCTCTTCACCTGTCTTTGTGGCCCTGATGAGAACCAGAAAGGGGGCACTCTGAGTTTTTTGCAGCTATGCATTACTTCATTTTCTTCCTTCAGGAGCTGAAAACTGCCCTTTGCTTTGATCTTTATTCCAGGAGGAGAACAAAATAAACAGTGTTGAACTCGCGTGGGACTTTCTTGTGAAGTCAGAGAACATTAATTGCTCATAAAAATATGTTTTCCCTCACAGTGGGAAAAAACTTGTTTATTATAAATGGCTTCTCTGCTTTCAAATGGTGAGTAAAAAGAAACTTGTAGAAGGACAGAGGTGTGGCATCACTGAAAGAGATCTGTAGTGTGGCATCAGTGTGCATGCCTAGTAATTGTTTCCTCTCACAGTTCTCATACAGTCACTCAATTGTTTAGGCTGAAAAAGAGCATTAAGATTGAGTCTGACCATTAGGATCAAGTCCAACCATTAACCCAGCACTACCAAGTCCACCACTAAACCATGTCTCTAAGTGCCACAGACATAAATGTTCTAAATACTTCCAGAGACAAGGATTCAACCAATTTTCTGGGAAGAATATTCCAGTGCTGGAGAACCCTATTGGTGAATAATTTTTTCTGATACCATTCAAAACTAAAAGTGGAGATATTTAGATTACATATTGAGAAGAAGCTCTTTACCCAGAGGGTGGTGAGACCCTGGCACAGAGAAGCTGTGGCTTCCCCATCCCTGGAAGTGCTCAAGGCCAGGTTGGAGAGGGCTTGAAGCCACCTGGTCTGGTGGAAAGTGTTCCTGTCTGTGGTTGAGGGTTGGAATGAAGTGATCTTTAAGGTCCATTCCAACCCAAACCACTCTGTCATTGTAAACCTCCCCTGGCACAACTTGAGGCCATTTCCTCTTGTTTTATTTCTCGTTACTTGGGACAAGAAACCAACACCTATCTCACTGCAGCATCCTTTCACATAGCTGTAGGGAGTGATAAGAGCACCAGAAGTGATTTCTGGGTACCACCAAAGGATCTCCACTTGTGTCAGGCCCTGTCCAGTCTTGTGAAGGTGTTGAAAAAAAAATTTACTCAGCCATTTCTTTGTGAAGCTGAGGAAAATTCATCAGACTGCTGGGCTGTGCAGGAGTTCTCAAATGACAAAGTAAACTAAGATCAGCTCCCAGAAGAGGGAAAATACAAAGCGTGTAGCCAGGGCATTGCAGAGCCTACTTAGTTCCTACTTGTATTGTGCTAACTATGGTAGCTCTTCTGGGACTTTGTCCCCATCTTTAGTCTTCCAAGATAAAACATGGAACAGTGACACGAAATTGAAGGTTTCTGTAGTCCAGAGCTTATGACAGGGAGTATTGGAATGTGAATTCATTAGGCATTCATGTATTTTGACACCCAGCTATATAGTCTATCTGCTCTTGAGTACCGCCAATCGTCTTTTGTCTTGTAAACGGGAGGGAACTTGTGGCAAGGATCCCTGTGGTCAGAGCGGGAATACAGGCAGGTTTGCAGCTCACCTCATGTAGTGGGCACTCATGTATTTCTGTATCAAAATATGAACTAGATTCCTCCCACCTAAAAGGTGCAGATAGAAATGAAAACTTCTTATTCTTCAGCTTTCAGCAAAGTCAGTAATTACAGTGTGAACAGGTAAAATACCAGATGTGACTTCACTTTTTGTTTATAATTCTGAAGAGTTTATGCATTTTCCAGAAAGATTTACATGAAGAACACAGATAAGTAAATAAATGGAGAAAGTATAGGATTAATGCTTTTAAAATAGTAAATGCTTCCCATTTGTGACATTCTTGAAACAGATCGGCCATGAAGACTTTGTTTTTCTTTCTGCTTTACAAGGCTGTCCGTGTTTTGTTTATTTACTGTACAAATTTATGTTCAATGCCTCCTTTTCTGTTTAATCCACAGGAGAATTTTGATCATTAAACTGCGTTAATACATGTTTAATTAAGTCATTATAAAAATAAATACATATGATAAATTAATGTATGAGAATGAAACATTAAATAACATTAAACATTTCATACTTTTAATTTAATTATTAAATTAAACAGAGTTAACAAAATGAATAACGACAAAGCAGGAGAATGTAATCACATGTGTGAGATCCAAAGTACTGTTAAGAAAAGAACCCACACAGGAACACAGTTTCACTATTTGCAAGCTTCTGCAGGCACAATTGGTATCCATTCTATGAGGATGAATGTTTATTATTTCTTAGTATTGTCTGCTTACCACTGCCCTTATCTGTTTCCGCTCCTTTTGCACTATGTCCAGAGCAGTAAAAAAAAAAAATAAAGTTATTTCTACCTTTCAGTGTTTCTGCAGATAATGATTCTGTCAGAGATACTGTGGCTGTAAGGAGTTGGCATCAAGGCAGGCTTGGCAGTTTGAACAAGCAACAGGAGCTCGTCCTGTGGCTGTTTCAAGCAAGGCACTGGAAATGGGTCAGCTGAGGGGAAGTGTTTAAATGTGAGTAAATGAAGTGGTTGAGAACATTTGAAACACAGTAAGTGGATAAACCGAGTTTGAAGGAAGAGATCCTTTCTAACAAAGTTCCACGGCACCAATGGATTGGTTGCCATTTCAAGTTCAGATGGGGCTTGTTCAGAATGGCTATGTGAGGATAAAACGTGAAACTTTTGGGGAATTTGAAATATGTAAATACAAACTTGGTTACAGACTGGCTGGACGATCAATATCCCAGTGTTCTCACTGCAAAAAGAAAAATCCCAAGATTTTGAGTACCAAATTGATATCCTCAGTGAGCTGCTTCTAACTCTGGAATTATGTTTTTACTTCAAAATGTTTGATTAAATAGAGTAGTTTTGGAAGAAGCAGTTCAATTTTGTCATAATCTTATTTTAATAAATGCAGAGCAACAGCAGTGATCTTGAATCTCTCAGACAAACAAGATTAGGAATTTCTTCAAATAAAAACTAAGAACATGTTTGAAATGAATGAATATTTACTTTTTTATCTCTAAATAGGACTATTCTGCACTAAGTGCAGTTATCATAGGATTTTAGTCACTTAGTTCCAGTGTAGCATTCTTAATTTATTTATTTTTATATTCCTTTTTTTAAAAGCGAAATAATGTTGCAATTGCTGTTGGCACTGCAGTGGGATCTCTAGCCTGTCCATGCCAAGAGGACAATATTGCCAAGTGGTAATTTTGTGTTTGGGAATTTCATGTTGCTACTATAAGCCTCAGTTTTCCTCACCTGTAAAGGAGATGATGGTATTGAAATGTGTTGGTAGCAAAGGAGGCAGAAACTCAGCATATAAAATGGCTATCATGGAGCAGCCAGCTTTAGTACCAGTTCAAATACTGCCTCTGAATGACTTGATATTCCAGAGATGATTATGTTAGAGATTGTCACTTATATAGTGAGTTTAGGTTATTTGATTGTGTAATTCAATTGCAGGGGGGAAATGATGGGCATGATTCAGTGCTGACCTGCATTTAGGTGAGAATGTTTCCATCTGGGACAAAGAGGTTCCTACTCCAGTCTTCCTGTGACCACTCTTGCCCAAATCCTTCGGCATTTAGATGCAAAATCTTAGCTCTTAACCCTCCCAGATCTGACTGGTGTTAGTTCACTCTCTCATATATTCCCCCCCCACTACTCCTACAAAGTTCCTAGTGTTAAAAATGAGTCTTGGATTCATCTTGCTATGAAAAGGTGCAAGCCATAAAGCTTAGATTAAGGGGCCTGAAATGCTTTTAGAGCTGTACTGTATTTGGCAATTTGTGTTCCTTTGGGGTTGACAGAATTTTTTTGGCAGTTAAATTTTCACTCCCTGAGTTTTGCCCTGAGATTCAGGTTCAAATAAATCTGAAACGTGGAGCACAGTTCAGTCCAAGTGAGTGAGTTTCCCATGGTTTCTGTCTGAAATAATAAATCCTTCCTTGGAGAGAGAAGGGTAAACCTCCATTTGGTTCATCCAGAAGATTTGCAGATGCTTTATGAACCTGGGTTTAATTTGGGGTTTGCAAGAAAGCCCTTTCCTATTTCTTCTATTCCTGTTTCAACTCCAGGGTATAACCCTGCCCGTGTCAGAGTTAACAGGAGTATTCACTCCCATTTGTAGCAAAGGCAGGATTTTCACTCTGAAGTTCTGCCTGTTTCTGTTTATTGCCCTTGCAGGCCAAATATTGAGTTAGTAAGTATACTTAGTGAAGCACCTATTGATTTCAAGGCAGAATTTCAAAACCTCAGGATTCCATGCTATTCCTCTTAACTATATTAAAATTGGAAATGTATTAGCTATCAAATGACCCAATAAATGGCAAAATTCAATTGAGGAAGTGTGGCTCACTGAGGGCATATACTTTCCTGGATCTTTTCTTTTTTCTGAGTTTTTAAAGAAGACTCTTTGGCTGCCTTGAAAAATTCACGTGCCTACTTCCCTAGAACTTGTTTCACCATCTATACACACAGCACACAGTATATCTCCTGATTTTACAGAAAAAACCTGATATTCGACCTACAGCCTTCTGTACCCCATAAACTGGAGCCAAAAACGTCTGTCTAATCGATCCTTATTTAATAAAGAGTGTTATCAATGCCTTTGAGACAGCTGCATGACACGGGGACATCAGGACATTTGCTGGCTTGCCTTAATTGGCATGGCAACGTTGGTTTTTGGCCTGGCACAGCAGATCGAAAATTGAATTTACAAAATCAAACTGTAGTTATCTACATTCCTTGATGTCCTCCCAGGTGAGCTACTGGGCTTCATGCTAATAACTTCTAAAGCAAGCAAACTTCAGCTAATTATGTGCTAGTTTATTCTCCCTTGCTAAATTTTGGCAGGTTGCTTCTGTAAATTATGAAAAATAAATGTGAAATATGCAGATGTCTTTTGTTTGAAGCAGATGTTTGGTCCGCCTTGCCAGAATCTAATCAGCTGTTTCCCCAGAGTTTTTTTGTTTCTTCCCCCCACCCCCAATATTGTCCAAGAGTTTGTGAGAACACGAAGGGTTGGGGGACTGTAGAACAATAGGACGTTGCTTTATTTTCCAGCCACCAGGCCTCAAGGTAACTCAAGGTAGATTTTTTAGGCTGTTGTCTTCGCTGGCTGAAGTCACAGCAGATGCTGGCAGAGGGCCCATAAGGCACAATATTGTCTGAGGGAAGGATTTGAATGCAGCCTTGCCTGTCGTAGGAGAGGTGGTGGCGAGCTGGGAAGGAGCCAGGGAGAGCCGGCTTTGATGTCCCAGTGGTGCTGGGTGGCCAAGACCCGCCAAGACTTATGTGCTTCCCCCAAGGGAGCCTCACAGATGGGGAGGTGAAGATCCCCAGGGGTGCAGAGCAGCTGGGTTAAAGGCACGGTGGGTGCAGGATCCTTTTCCTTTCCCTTTGCCCCAAATCCCCCTCTCTGTGCCCTGTTGCCTGCAGGCTGGCACGGGAGGAGGATGGATTGGCTGGTGGTGCAGCCCACGCTGCCTGCCTGGGCTACAGGGGTCTGGCAGGGCTGGCTCAGTGCTCTGCTGGCTTCTCAGCCAGCACCACCCTGCAGCACAGGGTCTGAATCTGCCTGTAGCGGTGTGGGCTACCTGCTGTAGTCTCCTGGCTATCACAGCTGCTGAAAGTGATGCCTTCTCCAGAGGTCTGATCCACTCTATACTTTTCTCCTGGCCTGAAGTTTAGTTTGGACTTGCAAGACACAGGTGTGCTGACACAGCAGCTGTGCCTCCCTTGCTATGACACCGCAGCCTCCCAAAAAACATTTCTGTCTCAACAGCAGCATTTACTAGTTAGGTACCAACATAAAGTGCAGAAAATGCTCCAGATGAAGATTCCTCAAACCTTGAAAATCATCCTCCCTGCTGTTAAAGCTCCAGCAGGCTCGTCAGAAGTTCAGTATAATAGTAATTATTTTTTCAGTAAGTGCTGAACACCTGCTTTGCACTTTCTGTTAAGGCTTTCACAGCATTTGATTGTGCATGGATTTAAACTTCCAGCCCTCCTACAGGTTAAGTACCAATTTCCCCACTTTGCTTATAGGGAAACTGACACAGAAATAGGCAGAGTGATTTTTTTCTTAAAAGGACACAAAATAAGTTTTGTATTTAAAAGACTTTAAGGGTGTAATGTCATTCTGATGATTATTAGTCCATGTCACAATCTCCTACTGGACTTATTTTTCCAGCTGCCATCAGGCTTCTTTAGTGGGTCAGCAGAAAGGCAGATATTTCTGCAGCACAATGTTGGGATTTAACTCTGTGTGTTCAGAGCACTTCCTGTTTGAGTGGATCTGCTGATCATTCCCAAAATCTCTACTTTTACCTGAGCTGAATGGCTGCCTGAGTTGATAACAAACGAGCATCTCTAGGAGCCAAGAGGTACAGAGCAGTGGGCAACTTCTGAGCAATCAGTACTTCAATATTATGGTCCTACTTATTTTTTATCATGGCTGAAGCACAGATCAAGAGTCTGTTATGATAGGTGCTTTGGAAGCAATTAAAATGAATAGTCCTTTCCCTGGGGACAGAGGTCTTGAGATTGTGGCAAGATGCTCTTTACTTGTAAATAGCTTGCTGGAGGGAAGGATAATTCAGCAGTGTAAGACTGCTAGGGATTTTTCTTTTTTTACAGTAAAACTGAAAGGGGAGAACAAACAGTGCCAGTTTTTATTAGCTTCTTTACATTGAGATTTGGGAGAATCTGGGTTTGGTCCTTCCAAAAGCATTTGTTTAATCTGACTTTATCATCAAAGAACATTATTTTTTAAAAAAATGAATCCTCGTAAGGCAGTATGAATATATAGTCCTTTGATTATTCAAAAAATTGTTCAAATCAAAATAAATTTGCCTGAGCTATTTAAAATAATTAACCTTTGACAAACCTCCCTCTCTGGTAATGGAATAGTAACTATATGAATAAAAGATAAGTCATGATATTCAGTGAATTACAATATTCATCCCATAAATTACAGGATGAGATAGCAGTATAATCTACATTTTTATAACTCTAAAATGTCCTGAACAGTAGTCCCTGTACTCTTCAGGTTATTTTCTCTTCTGTTTCTTTGAGGTGTGAGACACCTCTTCTCTGAAGAGCTTCCAAAGGCTGTTGAGTTTCGGCAGCGTTCACAAAGGCTGTGACCCAGGAGTTCTTCCCTGCTCTGAGAGGGAGGCTGTGCCTTAATGGGAAACCCATGCTGCAAAGGGATTTTCCTGAATTGCAACAGTAAGTGCAAATTATGATCCTGGGAGTCTCCTGCTATATAACCAAGTACAATGCCAATAAACCAGGGGTGTAAACCACATGAGCATATGGACAAAATATGGTCTGAATGGCATGATTATGTTTCTCAGGCCATAATGAATTCATCCCAAGGTGCAACTGTGCATCTGTTGTTATAGTGTTCATGATAGCAAACACTACAGTTAAGGTTGCAGTTTAACTCAAATTATAGCCACCTGTTTCCATTCACTAACAACTTTCTTAAAAATTATTCCTTCTGGACTGACTCAAATCAGTTTTAAAAGGGTCATTCATTTATATATTTATTTGGGGGAAAAAGATGCTTGATTTGTAGAGTAGGTAGACTGAAAGACACTCTCTTCCTGCTTCCTCATCATTCCAACCCTGTTTATTGTCACCAATGCATTTCCTTAGAAATAAATCACATCCTCTGGCTTTTGAGGCACTGTTCCAACTGGCATTGATTTTTTGGTAAATACTGTATTGGGCTTTCTGAGGCTCACTTTGTGACTGCTGGCATGGACTAATACTGTGTAGGAACAGATCTGATTACTGCATAAGAAACTTTAGGTGCTTAGATGTTAGGAATCTTGTTGAGACTCATGTCAAGAGCTCTTGCTCCTTGTGTAGTCCATAAGTGTTGCTTACAGGACATCCCATCTTTCTTTAGCTGGGAAAAATCCAAACCACAGTCTTTATAGACTGGACATAAAGGGCAAGATGCTTGATTCTTGACAGTTGATACCAAGAGAGATAATTTCTTTAAACCAAGTTTACCACCCCTCTGGGAGGGATGAGATACCGAAAGGCTAAATGCTATTATCAAAACTTTAAAAATGACAAATAGAGGAGAATCTAGTTTTGGGTCATGTTCTCTTCCAGTGTTTTTCTTAAAAGCTTTTAATGCACTAATCAACTTTGCAAATGTTTTCCAAGTTAAGGTATTCAAATATTAAATGATGGCTATTCATCCTTAAAGCAGAGATCAGTTTCAGTGATACATAGAACATTTTGAAGTATAGATGACCCTGAATGTGATAGACTCCCAAAAAAACTTTTATGGAGCAGCATAACTTCTTAGCAAGCGTCCATAGTGTATCTGTTATTGAATGCTGTCCGTTGTGCCTTCATGTGAGGGGAGTAAGTGTCACATGATTTCAGGTTCAGTTGTGATATGGCATTTCAGGGAGCTCTTTGGTGCACTCTTGCATTGGGTTTCCTTGCAAAACCCCTATGACAGCTGTGTGAGTGCAGGAGGGGGATTACATGGTTCTTCCTGAAATACTAACTCTCCATGCCATAGTCAGCTCCCTCTGAGGGGCAAATGATCCCAGTCTGCATCCTGAAGGGCCAAGTTAGACTCCAGGTTAATCCATAAAGGTTAGTAAGAAAAAAAATTCGTTCCCTTGAGACTTCAGAGCATTATTGCTCCTTGTCTCTGCCTGCATGGTGCTTACTGCTCCTCTGGAAAAGAATGCAGAGTACATTAGGGTGCACAAAAGTCACAGAAGAGTTTCTCTGTCCCTTTTTCTTCTGTTATGTAAATGGTCCCACTCACAAGGGACAAGGAAGTTCTCCAGTGCACACAGAGTGCTTTTTTTATTTTTATGTAATAGAATTGTTCAGCTTTTATAGATGTATAATCCAAAACGTGGCTTGAAAAGGATACTCATGCCCTTGTGCTTTCTCAATAAAGGGGAAGCTGAAAAAAGACTTGGCTACAGCCTTGCAGCAAGGCAAGCGCAGACTCGGGCTTGGAACAGAGGTCCCAACCCTGTGCTGACCCCTGGGGCTTTCCTTCTTCTCAGGGCTGGCTCTGCTGCCTTCAAGGCTCTCTGTGCCTGGGAAGGTGAGAGCATTAATGGGATGTATTGCAACAGCTCTGTAAAACCTCTGCCAAGTGCACAAAAATTATTCCATTTGGCCAAGTGACTCCCTCTCATGCATTCATTGTTACAAGCAGGGATAGCCATTGTGGTAGAAGTTGTTGGAGACAGTAGCAAAAACACTGTTTTGTTGGGGGTTAAAAAAAAAAAAGTGTAAAGTTGCTGCTTGAAATTAGGACTTGCACAGCATTTTTTGTTCATTTGTTCTCTTGTCAGCGTGTTTTCTACCAAACTCCTGTTCTCTTGGGTGGGACAGAGGAAGATGCTGGCAAGATGGGCAGATGGATGGCAAGCTGCCACTCAGCCTGGAGCTTTGCAGTCCACAGCTACCTGGACCCAGAGGGCTACACGTGGCACGATTTGAAGCCTAAAAAAAGAAAGTGAACTTTCAGTGACTCATTTCAAATAACTTTTTTCCTTACCTTTGTTAAAAGGAGCCTTACTTAAAGCTGGTATTATCACAATTAAAAAGAGGCACTGATATAATTACGTAGTAATTGCAGTAAATTATCTAGATGAAATCATTAAGGGAGCTTTTTCTATTATTGCTGCTTAAGGTAGATGTCTTATTGTATGTATTTGGAAGAGAAGAAAAGAGGAATTTTCTTGCAGCTTTAGTATTACTAAAAATAAAGGAAGATTGTGCTCTTCTGCTGCTGCTTACTGACACTGTCAAGAATAATGTGAGTGACATGGAACCAAAAAAGAGTGTGTTCTCTGAGCCCTAAGTGAGTAGCATTATAGCTCATTTTATCAGGTTCTCAATTGTGAAGTGGCCTTTCTTTTCTTGAACTTGCAGGCAGAGGAAAGGATTTACCTCACAGTATAAGGGAATTTTTATGCTTGCGAGTTAGCTGTTTGAAGAAAAAGTATTATTTACATAGATGAATTCATAGGGGAGAATATGAAATTGACAACTTTCTTTTCTTTTCATATGGAAATCTTGTGTGGATATTCTTGCTTTCTATTAGGGATGCAAGAGGAAGGAAGGGGGAATATTGCTTCAGTCTGTCCCTCTTAATAGGCTTTTTATATGGGCACAGAGTCCACAATTCTGCTGGTGGCAGTGATATATTTCTGATTTCCAAGATTTGGTGTATAGCAAAATATTAACAATGATGCGGCTTTTGTATGACTTCATTCTTGTTTATTCTTTTGTGTATATTTATCTACGTTTTGAAGACAAAACAGTAGTGTCTCACTCAGGGGATTGGTAATTGGATAGAGAGCCCTTCACCTCTGGGTCAGGAGCTCAGATTTGTTACAGGTCAGTACTGCCTGGGAGTTGCTGTCATGTGGCAGCTGCTCAGTGGCCCTTTATGAAATGAGTTGGTGGTCCCAGTTCACTGCCTCGAGAGGAAGTGTCTTCAGCACGGATCAAACCTGAGGGTGCCACTGCAAAACCAATTGTTGGTAGAAAAAAGGATTTGTGCTTGGGTATAATGCTCACAGTTTGCATGAACTTAAAAAAAAAATTCAGGGGAGCAAACAGATGTGTCTAGATCCTCAGCTGGTGTAGATTTGGCATAAATAAATGAAGTGTAGTTGCAGTGATATCACCAGCTGATTAAAACAGAACTCACTGTGGTTGGACTGTCTTAGTAATCTAAAGGTTACTGACATTGCAGTAATATCTTAAGTAAAGATGAAAATAATCAATCCAAATACCTTAAAAACAAAATCATGTTTAAAATAAATCTGGGCTTCCTGAAACTTGGAATAGAACTAATTCTTCCATCTCATGGTGCCCTGAGATAACCATACAGTTATGGTTAATGGATTTTACTGTTTGCTGTCCCAAAGGAAGAGAAATTGGATTTCAAAGATAAATTAGTCTCCAACTTTTAATGACTCTCTGCTTTTAATGGCTTTGCTTGTGCTTCTGCCAGGGCAACAAACCCAGGGAAGCAATTCTGAATTGTTAAGGTGTAGAGATGGAAGAAGTGAAGACTTCCACCAAGTAAGTTCCTAGCACTAGGGGAGCATAAATGTCTCACAAGACTTAAAAAAAGCTTTTAGCAGTTAAGAAGTAGTTTTAGTTATCTCTGGTATCACTGAAGTCTTGTTTAAGAGGAGTCTCATTCTTGTCTGACAGTGTTCAAGAGAAAGTAAGAGAACCATTTGCTTTAGAAAAAATATTTCTGTTATGCTGAGATTTTGCTGCAGCATTCCAGATCTGAGTTATTTGGTCCTTATTTCAAGAGGAACAATACAATAGCAAAGCTGTCTTAATTTTGTCATAAAATTAAGCCTGAAGTGAAATATTTATAAATTCTCTAAAGTAATTCTGTGCTTTAAAGGGCATGTTCTCTATTTGTACAAGGTGCATCATGGAAAGAAGTTGAACTTCTTTGAAATGCAGACTTCAGCCTTAATTACAGAGTAGTGACTAGCACTTCCATTGCTTTAGGCTTGAAAATGATGGAGACAGAAAAGCTTCTTCTCAGTAATTGCTTTTCTTCATAATGTGTAACTCATGTTCTTTTTCTTTAAACTCACCATTCCCATGTCTGGTACAATTTGGGGAGCAGGCTAACACACTGGTTGTTGCTTTTTCTTACTTCAGGGCTGCCAGATGAGGGGACAAAAAGGCAAGCAAGAAAAAAGGAGAGGGGATTGAAATTAGGATAGAGGACAGAATGGGTGGTGAAATGACATTTTTAGTGATTCAGTCTGTGCTAAATTATTCAGTCTTATTTTCTGTGCACCTCTGGTTGTTGGTTATGGACAAGGACTAGAAGAGTTGCCAGATGTCTTAAAAAAAAGTCAATTATCAAAGTGTTCTAATCCTGTCTAGTGCCAGATTCCTTCACAAACTTGTACCTTGTGTCATTCATAGCTCACTGACTTAGTATGTTTGTTTTTCCAAGTCTGACCCGATTTACTGTCTAGGAACAATTAGGGCCATGGCGATACAAATACAGTATTCAAAGACATTTGCCTCAAAAGGATCAGTTTCAGTATTTACAAAACTGAAGGTGCTGGGATTCAGCTACAGATTAGTCCAGCCATTAGAAAAGGAGGCAAACACTGCTTGTGCAAATACTTTTGCTACATCTAAATTGAATAAACTGAGGCTTTGGAAGAAGGAAGAGTAAAAAATTCCAGCTGCCTCCTTTCTTTCTAGCTGAAACTTGGAGGTACAAGGGCGTAGCTAAGCTTACCTTATTCAGTCACCCAGAAAAAGACACCACTTGAATGCACTCTCTGAATAGAAGGCACAATGATAATGGCAACGTCACAGAGCAGAATGGCTTCTGCCAAATCGCCTTAGCCTTTCTGCATGATCATCAGGATCAGCAATCTGTTAACCAGCCCATTCTCCAGGCTTTGCTGTAGCAGTATGCTTTAATTTGAGATCACTCTTGCACCTAGCAAGAAACAAACATTTCTTGAGAGATGGTTTATAGGGAAAAAATCACAACAAAAGAAATGTCACAATCCAGAAGAGCCAAATATTGGAAGGTGAGGGGAAGATTAAGAAGAAATTGCCTGTTACAGAACTTCATTAAAGCCATTTATTAGCTTTGTAATGCCTAACAGTCTTCTGGCTCCAGAGTTTTTTCATATAGGGGGTGGATAAGGGCGCATTTCACTTTCATTTGCATTCTTGATCCCTGCTGCTCTGTTTATGGCATTGATGCTATTCATACAGTCTTTGCAATATTAATTTTTAATTTATGATGCTCATTAGGAGACACTTAAAACAGAACAATTATCATTTATCTTGATATATTATTTACTAAGACTTGCTGTCATGGTTAGGGACTTGTGATTAGTGGGAGGGGAATAAAAAAGCAGTTCCACAAGGTGCTTGGCTGAATGGACTGAATCTGAGGAAATGGTTGTCACCAGTGAAGGCCTGAAGTTCTGATGTCTAAGCAAAAGACTTGCAGCACCTAATCAAAACTCAGGAGGAACCTTTGAAGACAAGGCTGGGACAGTGCTTAATGAACCTGCAGGATAATATTAATGAAACTCTCCTGTAAACCACCAGCTCATCAATTATTCATCCTGCTTTTGTCCTGGTACTTTACTGTCTTCCCTTTTTGTCTCAATATGATTACCTTTTTTCTATTGCCTGCATCCTCATTTTCCTTTTGTGGTTTTGCTGATCCGTAGCCCTGGTAGCACTTCCTCCCTGGGAAATTCTGTTTCTTGAGGCAACTGCGCAGTGTCCACAGGAGCAAGATAGGTAAATTGAGCTCTTTGAAGACATTTGGATAACGATGCTGCCTTTATTAAGACTTAGAAACCAGATCACTGACATGATGGCCTTGGAGAACCTCCTTTGCTAAAGGCTACCACACTGGAAACTCAGAATAATTTATGAATTTCTTAATTAATTTTTAGGATTTAGTAAGTTAATGTGACACTATCGATGTCACATCAAAGTCCATATGGCAGAACAGAATTTCAAATAGTAGTGGCCTACTTGGAATACATAGACGTGACCTTTCCTCTACCTCTTCTATAATTGTCCCTCTTACAGAACTTCTAACAACCCCTGCCTTTAGTCTCTGAGTTCCCAGGTTGTTTATAATGTATGCTTGTGCAGAAGAGAAGGCAAATTGGATGTTTTGGAGCCTGATAATTGCAACTCTGCATCTGAAAGCAATTGTGGTATTTTTGACTCTGTTTTATTTAGTTATTTTTAGACTTCCTGAAAAGGGTATTATTTCTGTTTGTTTTCTGTTTGACATCAAAGCAGGAACAAAAAATTACTAATTTTGTAATCTATTCCCTGGACCCTTGGCTTTTAATTTTTTGAACCATTGCACAGCAGCAGTGGAACTGTGTGTAGAAAACCTCAAGGGCCAATACCATCAAACGCCTTTGAGACACATGCAGCATTCCCTGCCTCTTTTCTGTTGGAAATCTTGACACTGCGACTAATCTCAAAGGCAACCACTCTATTGATAAACTATATTTTCTAGGGGGAAGGATAGGGAAGGAATTATAAGGTTCAGCAATTCTGGCACTTATTTATTTTTTTTTTTCCCTCTTCCACCTTCTGGATTTTGCAAGCTTGTATTTAGAATGTATTTATATCAGAAGGGGAAAACAAATAAATCCCCTGTCTGGTGTTATGGGAAAGCTGATGCAACAGTCTATGATGACTCCTTCAAAATAGTGTAATGAGGACAGAACTCAATGCTGCAGCTTGTATTTTTGCTATGTAGCGTGTTTATCTCCAAGCCAGTTTAAAACCTTAAAAGATTTATCTTTGCAGCACTCCTGTGTGCAAGGTGTGTGGGCACTGGTAGCCTCTTTGTTACGTTGTATCAGAACTTCATTAGGCCCTGGGATGAAAATACAAAAAGGCATGGGAGAATGTATTGCTCATCAGTTGTTCGGGTTATTTTGCACTCTGTTGTAGATTCAGATCCTTTTGTAAAGAAAGAACTGCAGAATGATGATTTCTGCCCCTTCCCCAGCAAGATCAGATCTGATACTACTGTAAATAATTGGTATTTAGAGTTAGTAATATGCTAAACCCGAGAATGTTTATCTGACGATATTTTTTCTTCATTAATTGACAAAACATTCCCAAAGAATTCCCTTATTTTTTTTTAATACTACCTGAACCCATTTAGGTGGAATTTTAAAAACCATTAACATAGTTTGGAGATGTAAATGCTCCGGTCTGATAAGACATGAGCACTCAGAGCTGCAGCCTGACCCACGCATGAGCAACGTGGCACATCCACATGTCAAACTGCAGCCCCACGCAGGAATTAGCTTGTCTCTTGGAAACCTTGTAGCTGTGCAAGTGTGGCATGCTCCCGGGCTCACTGCGATGGAGACAGGCAGCCCTGTGCTCGTACAGTGATAAATGGAGGTTTCCTCATGGCCCTGTGCTCTCTCTGTGAGCAGGCACCAGGATTCGAACAGCCCGTTTGAAAATGAGTGTTGGATTAAAATCAAGACACTCTAGACTTTTCTAGCCATTCCAGCTGGTTGTACAGGGTTTCATTCATCACCTCTAAAGAATGTTTTTGGATTTGCCTTACATCTTTCCAACCAAATCCAACCTTAGCTGCGCTGGTAATTTAATGTTAGAATTGCAATTTACTATAAACCTTCTTAGCAGGCAGGTAATCAACTTAACAGAGTTTATTGCACAAGCAGCTGTTCAGCAATCTAATATTATTATTTTTTTTACCTGTTATTTGCAGCTGCAGAACAGGATAAATCCACATTAGTTTCAGTCTGCCTGACAAACAATCTCATCTCTGCCATGTTCTAATTTTTGATAACTTTCAAGATCTGGCTTCTGCAAACTATGAAGCACATAAATTGAACAAAATAACTTTGAATAAAACAAGCCTGCTTAGTTTCTCTGGTTTACATGCCAAAGGCTTGGCAGTTATGTGGCACGTTAGTGATTTCTTTGTGTTTGTTTGATTTTGGCTTCTGCTTTTATTGTTTGTTTTTGAAAAGGGTTTACCTATGTTTGTCAGTGGTTAGTGGAATTGTTAGTGTTTTAACATGATAAGAAGAATAACCCTAGGTGCTTGTAGCATTTGAAACGAAGCACAGCAACAAGGTGAGATGAATAGGCATGTTTTTTCTAGAGACGGTGTATGCAGTAACAATATCGGGGCTTTTAAACCACAATCCTGTTTCCCTAAAGCGTTCTTCATGATCACATTCAGCTTTCATTGAATGTGGCAAGGGGGGAAAACTGATAGCGTGCATGTCACTGCTTAGCATGGCATAGCTCTTTTAATGCTGGCCCTTTATAATCTTCGTAAGGTCTTGTAACTTTTCTGATTTTTGCCCAGGGATAACTTTTCCTTTATTTTAACATATTTCCTTTTGTCTGGTTTGGCCAGTAATTGACTTTGTCCTTTTTTCATTTATTTCTCTGCCTCCTGGTTGTAGCATCTTCTCCCTGGAGTCTCAGGTTAGAAGTTTTCCCTTTTGTGAAACCATGACAGGTGCCTAATTGAATGATGAATGTCCCTTTATTACTCTGTAATTGAACTGCCAGCTTTTTGATTGGTTTGTGGAGATGCTCCACTCCTCATCAAGCACTGTGGGGGGCTCCGGGGCTGGCAGGCTGGGCCTACCCTCCATCTGTCTAATCGCATCTCTCCCCTACTTGGGTTTTGGGTGGGGAGGGGGCTCGGGGGGAGGGAAGTCATAATAAATTATGCTAATTCGGCGTCGCCGTGACAATAAGAATATCGCATTGTTGCGTGCGCGGCGGCGGCGAATGCGAGAAGACGTTTTGTCGTCGTGGTTGCCTGGCCTGACAGGCCCTCGATGAAGATTAATGGCCCTCACCTGAGTGACAGAGCGGGGGATTGTGGGGCAGGGAGGGTCATTCATCATACTCTGACAGGTGTCATTCACTCCGACAGCCTCACCGCTGTCGCCTTGCTAGCGGTTCCATTTTTCTGCCAGTTAAGCAAGGAGTTTAATAACATCCCCAGAATTAAAACTCATTCTTTGTAGCAGGTCTGACAGCTGAAAATAAGAAAATCAATTCTTCACATGTTATAGCACAGTTAACTGACTAGGGTTTTGACTTTAATTTAGTCTTTGGGCTGAATTTCAAGCAGGCCGCTTTTGTAAGACATCATCTATTAAAATTTACCAATAGCGCTAACTTCACTTTTATTATTGTGGCTGCATTAAAATGCAGCTTTTAATAGTGGATGTCATCTTCATTTGGTGCAAGCTCAAGCTCTTACAGCTCTGGTGAGGGATATTCGACTTCATCCTCATTAGTGATGTTTATAGCTTCTCTCTTCATTAATATTGATCCCTTAAACTACAGAGAAAAACAAGATAGACACTAATACGAACCACTTTGTACCATTAAACTGTTTGGAATTCTTGCTTTCAGTCATTGGGGCAAGCTGAATAAAATATTTCAGAAATAAAAGAAAAAAAAGAAGAGACAGCACAAACTTCTGGCTACTCTTGGTGGGAAGAGCCAGGTTATCCTTATGGCACTGTGCTGGTGATGGCTTTGTGCTTCTGAATGGGGCTGGCTCATCCTGGGGAAGGCTTGGAAATGGCCCCTGAGACAACAGTGCTGAAATAACGACCTTAGTATGTGTTTAATATCTCAGCTGATGAAGCTAGGACAAAAATGCTTGTTGCCTGTTTCATTTAACTCATTAAGGCTGTTGTAGCCCAGGGACAGGCATGACTGGCTGGAAGCTCTGCCATGGAAACATGAATGAAGAAGACAGATTGATGTCTGTTTGTGTAACTTGGGATGTTTGTGATACATCAGTGCGACACCACCACGAAAAGTGCAACCAGGATGCAGGGAAGTCTGAGACCAGGTGTTTCCAGTGGACCTGGAAGCATTACTGTTGCTGTGTAAGGTCAGAGTGAAGGTGTATCCACAGAAATGCGTGTGGTTTGGGTCAATGTAACCTAGAAGGATTAATTCCACTTGGAGTGCCAAAAAAAAAGCCACTGGGGTGATCAGGAAAATGTAGAGCTGTCTCACAAGGAGAGAACAAAGGACCCCAGCTTGTTTGGATGAACGGAATGAGGGCTGGGGAGGACTGTGAATGCTCTCTACAAATACCTCAGCGGAAGTAAACATGAGGAGTTGAGGAGAGGACAGTTGAGGTGGGGCAGCCCAGGGCATTTCTTCCCGTCCTGTGTTATAAGGCAACTGCAATTTGTCTCCGTGTAGATAACAAATCAAGAACTGAAAGAAATTGCATGTGTACCTCTCAGTGTCACTGAGATATTGTGGGGAAGGAAAGGTTTTGTTTAGAGGTGGTGAGGGAGGACAGGGATTTATCACACTTCTGGAAATTTATTTCTGTCTCTGTTGCAAGTGAAGAGTGAATGTAGGACAGCCAGGCTCCTCCACAAATTCAAGTGTCTGGAGTTACATGAGAGAAGTCTGTACACCTCAGTGGTGTGACTAAGGAGTTCTGTGCTTATTTTGTTTTATAGAGAGCATGTTATAGTAAGCTTTAAATTCTTGCAAATTTTTCCCCCTACTCAATGTAAAATGTTAAATTTTATCCTGTGGAGGCTACTCTGCCTTGAAAGGAAAAATTTTCACTGTTGTTAGTGTTATGAGTGAGCTGCATTTAAACAGGCAGTGAAGAGGTAAACTGGGTACATAGTGTAGAAAAGGGATTTGACTATACAAAGTAATAGATAGCATTTTAAAAGTCCCAATTTGGTCTTAGCTGATTGTTTACATAGGTGGTGTTCCTTTCCAGTGCAAAGGAGAAGCAAGAAGTACTTCTTTTTTCTTTTCCTAAAATCATTAACAAATTATGTTCTTTCTAGTTCTTGCAGGTTATTGCAGTTTTTTGTGCATGAGGCATTAAATAATAACAAAACATTGGGCAGCCTCTGATATCAGAAGAGGAATATTGTGTGGATGATGCTGTACGTGCATATAAGGGTGAATGTCTCTGACCAAGAATTATATATAGTGGCATATTTAGGACCTGTCTGACTCTTGAGAATTAAATAGCACCCTGGGCTCTGTTTGGTTCAAGCTTCGGACTGGATTGGTATCAATTGGTTGAATTTATATGATAAATTTCTCATAAGTTTGCTATTATTTTTTTAACTGTGCAGCAAAAATTATGTTTATTCTGAATATTTTAAATGTGTAGGTACATGGCGTATGAGTAAAGTGAAAATAGAGAAAGGCTTAGGTGTTTCCTAGTAGAATGATTGCTCTTGTCTTCAGTATTACTCACAGAAATGAGAATTGGTTTAAAATTATGTGAGTCACTGAATATTTGGAAAGCAAGTCTTCACTAAAGCCAGGTTTTTCATAAGGCAACTGTAAATACAGAAATGCTTATGAACCTAAAGAAATATACCCTCTAACAATTTTCTTTTCAGGTAATAAGAGAAACATGATTAAAACACATACCTTTTACCTCACTAATGCAAATGCCTCTAAGTTAAGTTACTTGAATTTTCCCCTTCTCTATCTGGCTGGCTCTGCACTCCAAAAAGAAGCTTCAGTGAGAGTTACAGATGCAAAAAATAGGAACTTTGCTGTCAGAAATACCTACCTGCATGGACTAAATTAACACAAGTTTGTTGTTTGGGGTATTTTTTCCCTAAGCCACAGCTCTAGGTACCTCACCTACCTTTCCTCATCATTGTCATTCTAATCAGATGACAAACAGTTGCCCTGGAATTTCCATGTATAATTACCCTAGTGGAATTTATGTGCTCAGAGGCACCCAATGACTTGTCAGGAAGATACTGCAGGATCTTTTAGAATTTTTGCCCCAAATGGGAAGTGAACATTTTGATGCTTTCTGTGGTAACTTTCCGTGTAAGGAATTCTTGTGTCTGCCAGGCTTCATCAATCACAAGGAAGATATTTGTCTATTATCATTTATTATGCAATAAAATCTATATACTAATCAGTTTCTCCAAGAATTTGTGATAACTAAAGGGTACTGGAAAGTTTTGGATACTTCACACTAGCAACTGCTGAAGACAAGATGTGATCTTACAAGGTCAAGGTGGAAAAAGTGATACTGAAGGCCACAAAGTGAATGGGTGACTGCTGTTAGTCCACTGTGTTTTGTTTTGCCAAAATCTGAATTTTCTCCATAATTTAAAATTTAAAAGTAACAATGTAGAGAACTTGCTATTTGACATCATCCAATAGGACAGGATACGAAATTCCAATTTAGGAAGTGCTGACCCTGGTGAGTTGCGAGGCAGAGATGAGATTAGCACCCTGTTCTGCATTCCCTCAGAAAAGCTGGCCTAGTTATTTTAAGATGTAGGAAGGTATTAACCAGTGCAAATAAAAATAGTAAAAGGAGTGCTAAAGCAGCTTCTTACTGAGTTGACTGTACTTCCTGTTCTAATTATTTCCACTAAGCACTGCTGATAGTTCATTCTTTTCTTTATTTTTTTTCCCCACCATTAATCCTGGCCACTGTACATCACTGCTTTGTTCTGGGTAACAACATCTGTATGGAAATCTTTGACAATTTTTAGGGGTTTTGACTGGGTTCTTATTACATTACTTAAAACAAAAGAAATGTATTTCTACAGCATGGCCGGGTGCCTGGCTTAGGTGAAGGTTTCACTGGCTGTACAGAGCCATATTGACTAGAATAAATGAAATCTCTTGGGTATTTTAAGTGGATTTCCCAGCCATCCACAAGTTTGCTAAACTGTCCAGAAGGAAACTCTTAACTACCCCTGCCCAGATACCACCATGGGAAATCTTGAGTATTACTGTGTCCATTTACTGCTATGCTCTCATCCAACTAAAATCAACAAAGCCAACTAACTTAGCTGAGTGGGCTGATTTTAAATTTTACCATTAGATATTGACCATTGTGTCAGCTGTTTTGTGGTTATAAAAAGGCATTCAATTCAATTTTTATGTAAGTGTAATGCTTTTATCCAAGATAGCTTCGGATGCATAGTCACTGATGAAAGTGTAAAGTACTGAAAGTTTGATATTAAGTGTACAGCAATGAGAACATGACTTAAAGGGGAGGTTATGCAGGCAATTTGATTCTAGCAGGCTCAATTACAGTAGAAGTTAATTTGATAGGGATCATAGACCTACACTGTAGCCAATTAGTAGGATGAAACTGGAGTACACACAACAAAAGAGCCTGATAATAAGCAAAGTGCTTAGGAACAGAAGCCAAATGAAAATGAAATAAAAGGCTGTCATCCAAAAATCTCTGGTCTTGAGAACATGGGACAGCCTCCAAATGGATGATTATGGCATTTATCACAAGGTATATTGGGTCAAAATAGCCATTAAGGTTGGTACAGAAATTTCATAAACAGGAAACCGCATAAAGAAAAAGGTGATTTGGAAAAGGAGGAAATTGCTAATCTAATCTGCTATCATTTCTCTTGGATCTACAAAGGTAACCTACATGCTTATATTCATTCTGCCTTTCAGTTCACAATTCATTGTCTGAGTTAGGATCCTGTTTGCTTTAGGTTTGGTGGTAGTACTTGCAGCAGAGAGAGTTATTTCCAGAGTCTCGTCCAACCTAGAGTGGTGAGGGAGCCAACAAACTTTATCAGTGACAGTTTTCCCAGACAGGCAGGAGCTCAAGGTGTGTTTCAGCTGAAGCACATCAGATTAAAACTGAAATATCCTGTAGTATGAGGCGGATCTGTTCTAGCTGCAGAACAAATGTAGGGGTGGACACTTAACCCCAAACACAGGCACTGCATGGTGACACTGCAGGTAGATGGCACTTCAAGGCATAATGGCAGAAAATAAGACATACTTTAAGGTGCAATGCTGCAGAATGACATTGGCAAGCTGCAGACGATGTCATCAGAAAGAGTCTGAAAGAGTTACAGTAAATAAAATGTGTCAGGCTGGTAATATGGGTTAGTGGAGGGTCCTTGTGGAAACTGACCTGATGGCACAGAGGCACAGCGAGGGGATGAACCAAGGAAGCCTCTAGGAAAGGAAATGCCCTCCTAAAGAAGGACATTTGAAAAGGTTTGGGGCAGAAGGAATGAAATGACGTTGTAAGTAGAAATAGCAAGAGACAGACCCCACCACATTGGGGTTAACAGTTCTGAGGGTACTCGAGAGACAAGAGACTTATCAAAGAAATGCATTTGATATCATGCTGAGGAGTCCCATTGGAACCATGCTAATAGATTCATTTTAAGGCCTGAAAAGACCTTTATGTTTATTACTTTTGTAATATAAACCAAAGCACCTCATCTTTTAATTTTGCATTAAGCTGCTAATGTTTATTATCTGAGCATCCCAGATGCTTACACTCAGAAGGCTTCTTACTAGAAGATTTCAAATTGTTAAAAATGTACCATCTTTTCCTTGCTTAAAGTGTTCCCTTTGTTAATTATTAGTTTTGTCTTTGTGACTACCAAATATTTCATCATCTTGCACATATTTCCTGCTGATTTAGAGATCAACACATGGATGTCTTTCATTCATATTCAAAAGTGGATAACTCTTCATCATGTGATGCAATAATAAGACTCCAGATCTTCTTTTGGGTAACTCAGACACATTAAAGAAGTGTGTGAGTCAATGTTGCTGCCTTTAACCAAAAAGTAATTTTATTAGTAATTGGCTGATAAAACCAGTCTTTTTTTCCGCCATCATAAACTAATGAAGAAATTAGTATTAATTAGCATTAATTCTAATCTTAGTTTTATACATATCTCATCCAAAATCAGTGTTTTCATAGCTTTTTATAGAGCTGATGTCAGGCTGTTCAACTTAGCATTATCTTAATTCTCTCATTTATGCTTTCTAGTCATTAACCTTCTTCCAGACAGTGGATGAAGCAAATCAAAGACATGGATGGAAAATCTGTGGCTTGCATGCCACAAAGAAATTTAGCTAAAGAGCTCCTATACCATGGCTGGGAAAAAACCCTGTAATTTTTCAGGATGTCAGTGCTGTTACACAGGTAAACAGTCACCTGTTCCTCACAAAGTAAAAATGCGGAACCGCTGAACCTGCTATAAAAAGTTGAAAAAATACTCACTGTGCTGTCGTGTGGCTGTGGATGAGCAGAATCCTTTTAGTTTACACAGGGACTCCGGGCTTTATAAGCTCTTTAAAACTGGAGGTGTCTAGCCAGGAAAGAAATTCTTGCAAGCTAAATTCATCTTAGTCTGGATTTTGAGTTTTGTTAATAAAGCACAAATTGCTTAGAAAAATTGTGCACAGTTTGCTGCTGAAAACCTCCTGGGGACTGAATTAGAATTCATGCCTGTTGTGGGTAGGGATCTCCCATAGAGATCTCTCTCTGCAGTGGACAGTTCAGATAGGCATCAGTCTTTTAGAACATGTTCCTCTTCCTCCTTAACATCAGTCTCAGGCTGATGCAGGGTCTGTTCTGGTGTTTTATGATGATGCATCAATTTTTTAGTACAAATCCGTTCAGAAAAATTTCCCTGGTATTACGCGAGGTAAAAAGCTCTTATAACCTGTGAAACTGACTGAGGACAATTTTTAGCTTACATCCTCCCATTATATGTCCTAGGAAGAGGGTGTATGTTGAGATCCAGATACCTTCATTTATTGTTAAGGTGTGAAAATATTTACCCTTTTTTTTGGATAAATTTTGAGAATCTGCTTGGAAGGAAATGGTAGTGATAATATTTTCACTGTTCTTGGAGGTAAAAGCAGATTCCAGGTTATTTTGTTATTCTTCCCTGAAATTTTAGGTGTAAGTTCATCTGTTGAAGGATTTGACACCTGAGAAATAGCATCAGATGTACAATGTTAATCTAGGAGATTGCAGTTTTCCACAAGGAATTAAAAAAATGCTGTTTAAAATATTCTTCTAAATTTATGGACATAGACAACAATCTGGAAGCATATTACTTCAGTCTGTAATACTATAGGAACCACTTTGAGTATCACTGCTACTCTAATTCTTGATGCATTAATGTTGATGATAAACATGAAAAAAGAAATGCTTTTGGTGTGTTGAAAAACTAAGTATGCTGTGGTGGCAGAAATTCAGAAATTGCTAGTAATTATTTCTTATAGGCTCTCCGTAGGCAGCAACTGTATTCCAAGTCCATCCCACTGCTTTAAACAGCTGAGTTACTATTATTTATTATAATTTATTATATTAATTATCCCTTGCTCCCTGTTAATAGGACTCGAGTTTACGTGAGTCATGGTTTCACTCTGAAACTTGTACTGGTAATAACACATAGAACTGGGTTCTTAATTTACCAATCTCAGTTAAGTATCTGAAGCCCAGTGACATGAATCTCCAGGCTTAAAAATTCCTGACTTAGTGTCCCTGTTGGCAAAGCAAAGGTGGCTGAGAGAAGAATGCCCTGATTCAACAAGGCTCAAGTGAGATTTTTCATTAACTTAATAAAAATGTAGAATAATCTCCTTCAGAAAACAACTCTGGAGGTCATCTGGTGCATCCTTACAGGCAACAGCTGATGATGGCTCCTAGTGGATAGTCTGGCTTTTAGTTACTACCTTGCTAAAGTTTAGGTTCTTGTACAAGACGAAGAAACAAAAACAAAACGCCAACAAAACAAAACCAAATAAACCCCCATGCAAACAAACAAGAAAACCAAACTAATAAAACAAATAAGCAAAACAAAAAACCCCAATCAACAACAACAAAAAGCCAAAAATCCCATTAAATTTAGTGTAACTATGGTAGCTCATTCATAGAACTTGATAAACATTACCATGTCATAGTATGATTAAGGAATAAAACCAAGTGGTCTTACTTGAAGTTTTCTACATTTAGAAAATTTATATCGGAAAAAACATCAGAGATGAAGTCACAGTTGAAGCACTTCTGAAGGTGAGCAGTGTGGGACATAGTTAGATCTAATTATACATACTGAAATTAGCATAGAGACAAAGTGTAAAAATAAATATAATCACAGGGGAAGAGTAATTCTAATTAAATTTTCAAAAAGAAGTCAATTAAAAAAATTGATATTTAAAACTGAGAAAAATATCTCTGTAAAAGACCTTGGGGAGGTTCATTAAAAAGTAACTACATAAGCTGAGAAAATACTTATGCACCTTTGCTTCCTGTCTGCAGTGGCAATTGCAGAAGTAGCTGTTTAATCTGCAGAAGTATCTGTTTAATCTAAAGTCTTTGTGATCATACTGCTATGAAAATTTCTACAAACACAAGGTATTGGTTCTTTCCATACACATGCATTCCTTAGTTGGACTATTGTTTGTTTTCACTGAATGTGAGTGTTTTGATACAGGAAACCAACCAATTAATAATTTTTAAACTAGTGTTTTAAAACATCAGCACTAGACCCAAACAGTCCCCAGTGACTACATTACTAGCAAAGCTGTCCAGATGTATGTTGATAATAACAAATTGGGTAAAACTGCGATGTAAGTTGTAGGAGCAGCGCTATAAATGGTGCTGCTTCCAGACTGAGGTATGTCATCAGTAAATGTAATGCTGTGGTAATCCAACAGGAACAACAAACACGAGGCTACTGGGAGAATGAAGAAATCAAAGGAGTTTGTATGCAGGATTTGAATAAACATGTTACCTGATGACACCATTACTGTCTGGTCTTTTGACATTGTCTTCCATTTTTCAGACTTTTCCACTTATAAAAGAATACACCTTAACCATTTGGTGATGCTGCACTTCCATTGTTTGCTGGGTCTGTCCCTTTTTTATAACAATTCTTCTGAGTTACTTCTTTTTTTTCTCTTATATTAAAACATAGGAAAGAATTTGTTGACTCCCTTTCTGGTTTAAGGTGTTTTATCTAAAAACTGATGTGCTTTTAATTGTTCTGTGCATCACCAGTGTTAGAAAGTTAGCCTAAACCCTGGAAACATTAACTACCTGTTTACAGATTTAGAACAGAAGACCTACTGGCTTGATCTTTTTTTTTTTTTTTT
>VXBU01008285.1:1893395-1968592 GCA_013400315.1 Bombycilla garrulus
TTTTTTTTAAATCCCTAACATTGTTTTCCATTTTATTTTTAAAATCTATCAGGCCTGGAGTTGTGGAGTACTGCCACTACACAGTGGCCACAACAGAAGCTGTAAGTGCTCACCTGTGCCAGTTGGTGCAAACAGCTACAGGGGAGTGGTGGCCCTCTCAGGTGCTTCTACTATCCCAACCAATAGGTATAAAATTGGGAAAAGAATGAAAAAGCCTGGAGCTCAGATAGTTTGCTTATCTAAATGTGTTTTGCAGTTTCCAGATTACCTCTTGAAAATGAGGTTGGTGTCACACCTCAATTTTTGCAGCTGCTGGCTTTGCAGCAGTATTTAGAGCTTTTCCTTATCCTCAGTTTCCACTTTTCTTTAGCTTGCTGTCACAGGTCTCTTCTGCCTGATTTTCTTCCTTCCCACACTGCACTGTCCATGTTTGCTGCAGATGTGGGAAGCAGAGGTTAAACCCTTTCCTCCCCCCATTCCCTTTTTTGGTCTGTTTTCAAATAATGATGCCATTATCTTTCAGCAGCAGGACTGGATAGCATTAGGTATCTCCATTCATTCAGTACATCAGTCAAACCAGCCAAAGAATATATTAGATAGAATCACAACTTTATCTGTCCAATACATAATATACCAATGTAGCACAAGAAGGGCTGCTCAAATTGATTGAATTGGGTTTTCCTACAGAGCTGCTTTGTGTATAGTGGGAAATATTCTGTATCAAACAATCTACATGAACAGCAGCCACGGTGTGACTAATCTCAGCAATGCTAATACTGAATAATCTCAGGAAACTTGAACAGGAGGATCAATGTTCCACTCACTTCATATAAATGGCCTATATTATAAAACCCATCAGATAAAGGTTAGCTACTGCTGCATTTAGAGCCTAGAGTGTATGACACAGGTGGGGTGTAGCAAACACAAACCCCGATCTCACAGGCATCCAGCCTTAGATCTAAGGGACTAAAGGCATCAATAGATGTGTCAGCCACCTTAAAAAAAAAATATTTTTTAAAAAAGCTTCCTTCTGTTTTATAGTATTTATTAAGCAGTGATCTCCATGTAAATTTTTCCCTACTGAAGTTTTTGTGTCCAACCCTTTAAAACAGTGAGTTGGTCACCTGGGCCAACTGCAGAAGGACAAAGAGTTTGAAGATTCCAGGGCGATGGAAGATTGTCAATGTTAGCCTGCAGAGAAAATAAAAATCCTAGAAATAGTGCCCAGGGGAGTATGAAATTGGAACTTCTGCTAGGAAAAGCTTTCAGCCGAAGAGAGCTTTTCAAGCTTTCTCTCATGGTTTGTAATAACGGGTTTGCACAATTTCCTTTCCAGGTTGTGTAAAGTCAGAGCTGGTGGCTTTGATGCACCTTGGCTCAGGCAGGAGGGAAGATGAGCTCCAAGAATTTGTTCCCTGAGGAAGATGATGTTTGGCACAGTGGGACAAGAGAGCAAGAAGTAGTGACCTGAAGAACATGGGTTCAGCTTCCAGCCACCATTGCATTTTTATTTAGCTGTTTTCACTAGTGCTGCCTCTACGGTTTGAGCAGCTAGGGATAGATCATTTCCCTTCAGGGAGATCCTCTGTTTAGAAGGTAATTTCTTTGGGGGGATTGTTTGGATATCTTGTTTGTTTCCCGTTTTCTTTTTCTCTTTACTCTTTAAGTTCTAAAATCTAACTGCCAAATCATTCCTCTTCTGTTCTAATTCTGAAGCTTTGTGTACTGGCTTCTCCCAACAGCTGTGCCAGGATAGTGCTGCCAGTGGGGCTTGTTTTTTACTCTGTTTTTCCCCTTTTTCTATCGTGCTAAAAATCACACTGACAGAACTTTTTGATTTAGACCTTTGTTGTCTCAAAGAAAGAGGGAATTATTTATAATTAGGGAAGACAGGTTTTCATCACTGTAGATTGGTGCATGTTTTAGAGCATTCACCTTTAAGGTGTCCAGAATGCAATCTGCTAGATCCTCTGTGGATTGTAAATTTCTAGAGTTGGACTATTTTTTTCTTTTTGTCTGCTGAGGAAAGCTTTATGATCACCATTACATTATCTTGTCTGTAGTACTGTGGAACTGGGCCCCTTCTTCCTATCAGGAAGCTTTATCTTTACTTTCATACCAATAATGTGTTTCTCAGACCAGGGTTCATTCCTAATAAGCAACTTGAGAATTTCACCTGAACTAAGAAATATTTTTCCCCTCTGTGTGCCTTAAGCTTCAGAATATCAAGGAGCCTACATGCTTTGAATCCAAGACAGAGCTTACAATCTAACAGCTTTTTTATCACCTTCCATCAAGCAAAAAAGCCTCCAGGTGGATTAAGCTGTGTGTATAAGAAGCTTACAAGGTAGCAGGTGTCAAGTCCCAGTAAAGGTCATTCCATTAGGGCTGTTCTCTTCTCAGGCACGGCTTTCCTTGTGGACTTCTGTAAAACTGCCACCGAGACATTGGTGCACTGCTTTACAGGGCAGGGACGTTGAGCAAAATGCTGAAGCATGCACAGCATATTTGCCCAGGGATTTTAGGCTGTAGTCTAGCTATAGGAATGTGGCCCAGATAAAATACAGTAGCACTGCTAGAGACTGGAAGCAGGGTAGGAAAAATACCTTCCCATGTTTCTGGTCCAGCCGTCCAAAAAGGTCCAGATTAGGCAGACAGGGTGTTGACAGTATAGCATAGAAAAGGTTGTAAGTTGTTAAAAAGAATTAAGAATCAAAATCCTTGTTGTATTATAATTGAGGGCCTGGAATGAGCTTGAAACATACTTGATGCATCCCATTGTCTATTGTTACTAGATCAAAGGAGAAAGACTTGCTGTAAAAATGAGTAAAAATCATGTGACAACTCATGCTGCCAGACATTTCAAGGCATGAGCAGACAGCATTCAGTCAGCACTCTTGGATCATATTTCTGATTGTATCTTCACAAAAACAAGGATCAGAAACAGAATTTCCTTTTCTTCTTTTTTCTTTCTTTTTTTTACCTTCAATGGGAATGATGTAACATGAGGAGCTCCAGCCATACACGTACACCTTTCTTGCCCAGGCTGCACCGTGTGGCTTTGCCCCTAGGTGCAGGCTTATGGGGGGTGAGCAGGAGGTGAAGGGTGGAAGAGGCCAGCACAGCATGATGACACTTTCAACATTTGATAAAGCTGCTCTAAGTGACATCTTGGGGAGGAACAGTTTGAAAAGCTTTACTCAAAGTTGTGCTGTTTCAAAGCACGCTGTATGAAGCCTTGCATGCATATTTAAAAATTAAAGCTGAAGAAGTGGCTTGCAGCAGGCCAGCATTCTGAAAACTGAACTGGTCTTATAGAAACCAGACTATACTGCAGGAAATAATTGGTGGGAAATCTAATCAGATCAGGACTAACAGAAATTATTTCAAAGCCTAAGTGTATCTGTGAAGGAGAAAAGCTGCCGGACAGTTATGCTAAGGACATTGCAGAGAAGTCAAATGATTTTGCTGCTTCTATTTTCACCCCAAATATCTTGAGCCAATGCCAGTTTTCAGCCAGTAAAGATGAGCCATTGACTGATTGACTTGTCAATAAAAGGACTGTTACTGCCAGATGATAAGTCGTGATGATAAACCATCTGAAAATATATGCATAAGAGTTGTGAAGGATCTTAAATTAGAGAGGCTGAACCACTGGGAAGAAAGTGCTAAAGTAATCTATTATGCAGGAGACAAAACGTAGCACAGGCTCTCGTTGTCATATTTTCTACAGATTTAATATGGCTAGAAAAAAATCCACTTGAGAACTTAATTTGGATTTCTGACAAATTTTTGATCAGCAAGAAGCATTACTGCAAGTTTTGTAATGGGCTTTTCTGAATGTAAGGAGCTCAGTGGTGTGAGTGTTAAAAAGTTATTGAACATCAGCTGATCCAACAGCAATTGCCTGTGTACATGCCCGTAGCATGCAGCAAGAGTGAGGAACTTGGGATTGCCTATATCCTCTTCACAGAAGCAGTGTATCTCTGCTTGGTTTTGTAGAATGATATAAAAAAGATGAGTTAAGCAGTCCTGTTTACTGTTCCACAAAAACAAGAATCAGAAGTTATTTCAGAAAATGAAAGGAGAGTCAGTTGAAATGGGTTAAGGGAGTCACTTTGTAGGCAATGGATAAGTAACCTGATGGAAATTGGTCATATGAATCCTCACAGTTCTCATTTTAGGTCAGGTTTAGTCATCTCTGTGCACATTCATATTCATGGAGATAAAAAAAACCCTGAGGGCAAACACAGACCTTTCGGCTTTGGAACATAAACTGTGCTCTGAGCAATAGGGTAAGGAGGAACGTAAGGACAGTGGGGACAGTGCTAGGCCCTACCTGTTCACATGAGAGTTTCCTTTGCTTAGCTGCTGCAGGTTTTTGTATTGGCTCCCTGATAGAGGGGCCTGTCCAACATGACAATTCCTGTGGCTTTTCCTTGTGTGATATGGCTATCAGTTGAATCATACATTAGATCACGGCACCATGGTGGACTTCGGCTTGTAGTTATTAACCTTGGCATTTCAGCAGCTCCACTTGCTCCTATTCTTGCTGGATTTTGAAGTCCCTGTTGATTTGGTGGAACAATTGTTCATGTTTCTTTTAAACATACTCTTCATGTTGATCCTGCTTGGCAAATGGTCGTGAGCTTGTGAGTTTGAAGGCTGGCTTGAAAACTGTGAACATCTGAAGATCTTGTGCCTTTTTTTTGCTTTAAATATTTTATCTTCCGGCTTGGAATTATTCATTGGATTAACATGTGAACTGCTCCCATTGGAAAGAGACTGGCTGTGAGGATTTTCCCTGCATTTCTTCTTGAAAGCAGCCTGCTGATGTTAGGAGCCACTGTTCTTGTAGCATGGCTGGCATTGAGAGAGTGTTTTTCTCCAGAGAGAGACTCTTTGGTTGGGAGCAGCTGCTGTTGGCAAGGCTGACTGGAAGAGATCTTGTCCCTGGTGGTTTGGGCTGAGTGGAGACCCTGTTGCAGGGAAGTGTTGCTGCTGGAGCAGAGCCAGGGTGGGGTGAGTGAGCATGGGAGACTCTCAGCAGGAAGAGCCCCTCTCACAAAGAGCCTGCCTGTCCCCGGTGTCCCTAACCAGGTAGAGCTCCGGGGCTGTGGCTCCCGGTGCCGGTGGCACGTCCCTGGGGATGGATCTGATTGCTGGGGTTGCAGTAAAGGCTTTGTGTGCCTTTGTGAGTGCTGAGTGTTTGTTTACATTGTCTAACAATGATTTGTATCGTGCTCAGAGAGTGTTTGATTTAGTTCAGCCACTGTTATTGTATTTAATATTTTAGTGTGTGTTTAATAAACACAGTGAAACCTGCACAAGTCTCCGCCTCTATTAGGCATCCCCTGTCTTAGGGAACCACTTTAAGACATCCCTGAGGTTTCTCTTGCAGTTTTGTCTGACCTTTAGTAAAAGACGCCCTCAGCCAAGCTACAGAGCTTTGCTGCTCCCTTGGGTGAACTGCCTAAGACAGGTTTCAGTCTGTTTCACTAATAATAATTTGGTTTTCTTCTGTGGGAATGTATGTTCTTTGTGCATGTTCTGGCTGTTTTTTTTCTTTTTTCACTTTTGTTTTGGAGTTGATTTTTACTCAGGTGATCCCATTCTATACTGCATTGGATTACTCAGCAATAAGAATATATTTAGATTATTTCCTTTCAGTGATTTCTTTTAGGAGAAATATTGTATTTTATGCACAAGATGGAGTTAACTTATGCACATACAAAAATGTATACACATACACATTTTCTTTAGCATTTTTGGGGCCACCGTAAATTATTTCACCTCCCTTTTCTATTTTTCGCTATTTTAGATTTCACTGAATGTTTCATATTGTAGTAGATGGTACATGTCTGGGACTTACACATGATTTTACTTCTGGCACAACTGACTCCTTTGGTGTTTAGAAGTAAAAAAGCAGTACCTAGAAATTCAGGATTTGATTTTATGCTGCTAGCCACTCTCTAAGGACAGTAAAAGAAAACCTTGCTGATATGGGCTACCAGTTATCCGCACAGAAGGAAGCTACTATGCTCCTAATTAGATAGGAAGGGAAACCAAGGATCATGAAGCTACCTATTCACAGCTAATTTTAGGCTTTTGTTTAGCAGTGCTGACCTAGAGACACTGATGTACCTGCAGCAAGCCCTGGAGGGTGTGTCAGCTTAAATAATACGGTGTGCCCTGTGTCACAGAGCTCTAGGCCTCAGCTGAAATGGAATTTGTGCTTACACACCTCCTTGAAGCGCTGCTGAGATTCTGGAGCTGGAGAAGAGTATTTCAGGGAACCACACTGAACATCTGGGTCTTAACTGTAAGACTATGCTCACTTTTTTTCCTTTTTTTTTTTCTTTCTCAGAATTGACCTGGTACTCCATTACGTTTATTTTTTTTTTTTTATTTGCCATTGATACCTGTTTTAGCCAGCTCAGCCTTTGTTGGTTAGAGGGCATTTGTCCTGTTCTGTCAATGCAAATGAAACAACTTATTTTTCTTTTTTTTTTCTTTCACTTTTTTCTCCATGCATGGATTTATTTGGTGATATTGAAAAAGATGCAGCAGGAAACAAATTGTCAATTACTTTACAATCTCTCTTTCAGCTGGGTTTAGTTAAGGGATTATTTAAGCGGCAGGAAAAAATTATATTTTTCATGGTGATGATTTTAATTCTAAATAATCTATGCTTACAGAATCGTAGAATGGTTTGAGCTGGAAGGGACCTTAGAGATCCTCTAGTTCTGATTCCCCTGCTGTGAGCAGGGACACCTNATTTGGTGATATTGAAAAAGATGCAGCAGGAAACAAATTGTCAATTACTTTACAATCTCTCTTTCAGCTGGGTTTAGTTAAGGGATTATTTAAGCGGCAGGAAAAAATTATATTTTTCATGGTGATGATTTTAATTCTAAATAATCTATGCTTACAGAATCGTAGAATGGTTTGAGCTGGAAGGGACCTTAGAGATCCTCTAGTTCTGATTCCCCTGCTGTGAGCAGGGACACCTTCCACCGGACAAGGCTTCCCAAAGTCCCATCCAACCTGGCTTTGAACAGTTCCACCAGACAAGGCTTCCCAAAGTCCCATCCAACCTGGCTTTAAACAGTTCCAGGCTTGGGACAACCACAGCTTTTCTGGGCAATCAGTGACAGTTCTCACCAACATCCCAGTAAAGAATTTCTTCCAAATATCTCATCTAACCCTATTCTTTCAGTTCAAAGCCATTCCTCCTTGTCCTTTCTCTCCATGCCCTTGTCAAAAGTCCTTCACCAGCACTCTTGGACCACATTTATGTACTGGAAAACCACACTGAGGTTTCCTTGCAGCCTTCTCTTCTCCAGGCAGAACAGCCCCAGCTCTCTCAGTTGTCTTCATAGCAGAGGTGCATCACCCTTCCAATCACCTTTGTGACCCTTCTCTCAGCTCCCTCCTGTAGCTCCACATCCTTCCCATGCTGGGGCCTCCAGATCTGGGCTTCAGGTGGGGCAGAATCACCTCCCTTGACCTTCTGCCCAGGCTGCTCTTCATGCAGCCCAGGATACAGCTCCCTGACAACCAAAAATTGTGGATTTCGATAACTCCAGGAATATATGCATCGATGCTTGAAAATCCAATGCTAGTTATGCATTTTAATATTTTTTTAAAAAAGAAAGAACAAAAAGCTCTGGCAATAGCTGCTGTGAGTCACATTATAGCCGCAAATGTGTTCTGTGCCAGGAAAGAAGGAAGTCAGGAGAGAACCTGAGCAGTGAAACTGCCTTGCTGGTTTTGCTTTGTCTGCAGAGGCTCTGCACAACCACTTACCTGGGCCTCCCAATGGCAGGAAAGAAATGGGGCACAGGATGGGGGAATTGGTAGTGATGTGCATATCTACATATGAACATGCAGGTATTTCCACATGAATAAAACTGTGGTGCTTACTAGAGCTCCATATACTGTCCCAGGCTAGATTAAAAATGAGTTTGCATATATTTTCTGTCAGGATCATTTCATTTTTTAAAAAAGGGTTTAAATATAGGAGCAAAACACAAAATAAATCCAATCCCTAAGCTTCGTGCCCTCCTTTTTTTCTCCCACTGAAACCCAGTAATCTCACTTGTGAATTTATAATCAAGGACAGGTCTTGTTAGCTCACTGGAGCTAGAGGTATAGAACCATAAAATCATTATTATCATTGTGTCATCTGGTGGACCCAAATATAAAAATAGCTTCAAGTGCATCTTTGAAGGTCTCACTGATAACTGCATAAAGTGATAGAATTTACTCGAAATTTTATTTATTAAAAAACCACGAAATAGGCAAAAGATATTTCTGTTTAACAAACACCCACTGTCCTTGAATGCATTCAAGGTTCAGGCTACACCTTCTGCACATCTGTAATCCCAGAGCACAACACACTGCATAAATTACTTTTGTTTGGCAAGAATGGCATGTGCAAAGAGGCTGTGTCTTGGGTCAGGGGTATGTGCATCCTTTTGCACCCTTTACTACTTCCTCAGTGCCAGCTGGAGCATACATTATTTAAATATCTTTTGAATCCAAACTTTTATCTATGTTTTTACACACCAACATACACGTGCATGTAATGCACTTGGCTCAAGATTTTCCAAAGCCAATCATGAGGCTGGAGCCTAAATGAGCCAACTTTTGAAGGGCCTGGTTTTTCAGGGCTTGCTGTACATCTTGTGGCCCTCATTCTAGATGACTGAAGTTCATCTGCTCAAGGCTATTGTTTTCTTTTGACAGTAGGATTCTGAATCCCACAAAACCCTCGTGTTTTCCTCATAGAAATGAGGACCCAGCTAAGTGTTTTGTCATGGTTGGTGACACTGATAAGAACAAACCTTGCAAAGCATAATACGCTATCAAAAATTACCTTTTTTTCCCCCTCTAACACATGTTAAATTAGCCAATAAGCCTTGAAGCTGTGCATACCTGATGATTAATTTATGTTATTTTGTGTGTGTTTTTCTTTGAAAAAAAAAAGCTTCTATCATGCTAGATTTACAGCATTGCAGAGTTTCACAATGTTGCAATGCTGTCTTCAATTCAGCCGCTTCATATTGAAATTTCACACACAATAATTGGCTGACCTTCACAGCTATGGCAGAAACTAATTAAAGCTGTAAGGCTTTGCTAGCTATGCTTTTGTGTGAAATGTGAAGTTTGGTGATAATGAAATATGGGGTGCAGATGCTATTGTCTCAGATAGTCTGTGTCCTTGGTTCACACTAATGAAGAACAGCAATTATTAAACAAAACGTATTTTCGACCATTAATTATTTGTGTTTTGATAGACTAAATGTCCCAGCAGCAGCTCCTTCTTCTTCACTTCTTCAAAAAGTCATTTAATGTAATTTTACAAGCAAATGGGAGAGTCCTGAGGATGCTTTTACTGCATTTAGAGGATTGGTTTTAGGCTCATTCTGTGGTGCATTGCACAAGAAACTGCACCACAAATAAAGGACTGTTTTAAATGGGATGGTATTAAATGTTGGGGATTTCATTCCTCTAGACAAATTCTGAATAACACAATCATTATTTCTGTTGTTAGATTCATAAAGGAGACAGAAATGAGTACACATGCAGTGGCCTTTTACGGCCGGATGGAAAAGGGCTATATCCTGCAGTCCGTCTTTCTCAGCCCTTTAAATGTGTCCTCTGTGATCTCACTTCAGCAGAAGTCAATTTTTAATTATGGTTGATTGGCGATTGGGAGAACATTGGGGGGGAAAAAAGATTTCCCCCACTGATTTGAACTGTGGACTGTGTGTATGTACTCATATCTTTCTCTTACGTTTGTGTGCTTAGTACTATAGTTTCATAAATTTGGAACAGGATTGACTGTAATGGTTAAGAACCACTATGACTTCTGCCTTCCAGTCCTCTCAATTTATTTATGCTCTTTCTTTTTTCCCCTATACCTCCTGCCAGTCCTTCCCTGTGTCATTTCCCCCAATGCTACGTGGGTTTCATGAACAGCCATTTCTCCTTTCATCTGCTAGGATGATCTGTTTAATGTCAACATGGTATGATCTTGTTCTACTTGAGGGTTACTGTAGTGGTTTTGATTTGCCAGCTTCAATTTCAGCACCAATGAAATTGGTGGATTCAGTGTTGGCTAAATGCCAGTGCACCTACTAGAACATACGTGTGTTCACAAAGGTAGATCTAACTTTTCATTGGTTTAACCATATGTCAATATTAAAATTAGGCACTGATTTGTTTTTGTCAGGTCTAAAGGAAGCTCCCAAGGTCCTTACAAGGGATAACTTATATTACTAGTTCCTTTCCTTCCTTACCAAAAGATAAATTAATGCAAAACCAGCCCAGTTTTCATTTTGAGTAATCTGCTCAGATTTGCTGGAGGAGACTTCACACTTTTTGGAGATACCCAGCTAGGCCAGCTGCACCTGTGGCTCCTTCACTTTACCCTTGATTCACCCTTTGGAGGGTGTTGGGTGGGTGCTTGTGGTGCTGTGCTTGGTTTGTTTTGTTTTTCCCTTCTCCAGCCTGCAATGCTCTAAGGCTTCCATGCCCACTGGAAGCAGCAAGGGTATGTCTACCAAGCTGAACATGTGCAGTCTGAGAGGACAGATGCCACCAGTGACATGTACATGTGACAAGGTGGGCAGCAGTTTTGAATGCTGGGGGCTCATGGTGCTAAAGGCATGGATGCAGTGAAAATCTGGGAGGTGCCTTTAGAAATCATGGCCTTCCCCTTAATGAATTGACTCATTTAAAAACCAGCAATTAAAAATACTTTATTTAATTAATTAATGAATTAATTATTATCAATTAAATTAATAAATTAATTAAGCAATTAAAAGTGATAATTCCTATGGAATTTCTTAGGAACTGAATGACTCCTTTCAGCATCCCAGTCTGATTATTGAGCAGCAGAAGTCTTCCATTAAAGTGGTGTTTTGTAGAGACAAATGATGTAAATATTTGCTGTTTGTTTCAATACTGTTCCCATGTTCTTACCATCTGAAACATCAAGTCTTCAGCAATGAAATATTTGCAGTGAAATTGAGGTGAAACTATTAGGGAGATACCATTATATCTTGGAAATACAGTATTGTCCTGCCCTAGCAGTCATATAGGAGAATAATTCTTTACAGAAAGAATTATTTCAGAGGATTCTTTTGTATAAGCATTCAATTGTGGGCTTGTAGATAATGGTTTAAGAAAGTAGAATATGTATGTGCTACATACTTATGCATCTTGAATAGATACTGTTACTTATACCTCGAAAAACAGAGAAGGAAAACTGAAACAGAATTAGAGACTTCTTATACCTCCTCACTGCACTGATATCCAAAAGTTGCTTCATTTGTTGTTTTTTTTGAGTAAGTCTCTCTGAAGGTCTTAGCACTTTAAATACCTAAATATCTTCAGATACTTCCTCAACTGGGAATTTTGCATTCTTCAAACAAGCCAAATAGCAACATGTTCAGGATTGTCAATAATGATATTTACTAGATTTTCCTGTCCCTGGAGTACTCCTCCTGGAGTTAGTGCCAGAGGAAGTCCAGAAATGGCATCAAATCCAGGTAGATGTGGCCAGCTTGGCTGCCAATGATAAATCCTTGTCTTAAATGTGTGTCTGGCTCTCTTCAGGCAGGGTTTTCTTCATCCAGGCGTCATCCCAAGGCTGCCTGAAGAGCAGCTCTGGGTGTAGAGGCCACGTGCTCCTCCAGCCCAGCCTTGACCACGGTGCCTTCTTTCCAACGTCACTGTTGGTCACAGAGGTTGTCACATGACTTGGTTTGTTTATATTCATGTAGCACCCTATATATACATTTAACATATTATATAGACCCTGACGTACGTGCATGAAAAGCAGAGGAACTGTCAGCAGTTGGCTGTAATAAAGATTGCAAGGTAAAGGAACAATACGTACTGCTATTACAACACTCTTAGAATAAAAAGTGAAGTTTTCCTGAAGTTTTCCAGACTTTTTCACTCATGTCTGTTCCAGATTTTGATGGCATCTTGGCTGTAACAAGTTGCTCTTTGAACATATAGCACAAATATGGAAAAGTACAAAGCTATGGATGGAGTGTGTGTGCATGTGTGTTTGGGCACGCATGCACGCAAATTGCACAACGAGGCAGTTTCCTATTAGTTTCACTTTACAGCTTCTGATGTTTACTGTGACAAATTTCAGTAAGAGGGGATTTTGTATGCTGATTTATTTGTGAGGCCAGCTGTATGACATTCATATATTGAATTTTTTTGAGTGACCTGCTTTTTGTGACTTTTGAAAGAGAATCTGGCATAGAAGAGTGAAATTAAATGAGTGAGTCATCTCTTGCACTTAAAATACATTAGAAATTACCAAAAGCTTTTGTTTTTGCTGAACGAAATTAAAACTGTAAGAGGAAGATGAAATTCAGCATTCCTGATGCAATCTGACAAACACATGGAACACAATTGCTTGTAGGAGTGGTGTTTACAAGGTGCAAAGATGTCAGTGTGCAGGGTGGAGAGGTGAGGTTTTACAGCTCAGTGAGAAGGATATTCCCTGTGATGTAAATATTTTAGCAAGCAGGACTGTAATAAAGTAAAACTGATGAAAGACCAACAAACTACTAATCATGGAGAATAAATGAGCTTCTTAAAATCCCAAAACCTAGAACTATAAAGAAATCATTTCCAATAGTTTGGCAAACACAGTACTTCACTGTGTTACTATTTATCTTTCTGTCATTTCTGTCAAATTTATGTGTGCAAACTTTTATATACAGGTTTTGTCTTTCTCATTCACAAAGAGAAATAAGAAGTAATGTATAAGTAGGTGCTTCTGATGATGAAAATTTCAGCTCCTTAAAATAATTCCCTGGATTCCTTCGACTGATGATGTGTCAGCTCATATCTCAGCTATGGCAGAGTCCGAACATGGGGCTGAAATTTGCTGATTGCCTCTGTTATTTGAACTTTTTTGAGTACTTGATCTCTAAGACTGACAGCTTCCCTTTCTTCAAGTGTTTTGACAGCTCCAGGGTTAAAGAGCAGTATCTTCAGAAAGCTCTATTGTGAAGTTTAGTAATTGACACCAATAACATAACAGCATTAAATAATTCACTTTTTTTTTCTTTTTTTCTTCTTCTGTGGTGTATAAGCCAGTCTGCTTGTAAATACGTTAAAGGATAGTGTGTAGGTGGAGGAAGAATTATGCTACTATTTTAAGAGCTAATAAATCTTTATTTAAGCAAGGGACCGCTAAAATTTAATTAGGCATATAAAAGCAGAGATCATTCTAAGGGTAGAAATATGCCAATTCTCACAAGAAAAGACATCTGCTTTATGCAAAAAGAGTAAGTTAAAGTGTACACCCCTGTTACTATGTCAATCGAAAAGCTGGTTGCAGGAGTCTAAGTTTAGAAAAGGAGGAAAAAAAATAAATAAATTTCAGGCTGTGCACATGGGTATAAAAAACATGCTATGCAGTTAGTAACCTTGCCTGCTCTGCTGGGCAGTGTTATTGCCAACACAGAATCTCTCTAATTCCTGAAGGATAGCCCTTTGAAAATACCTCCTCACCACACAGTGGCTGGTGATCCGTAGCCAGGCCTCAGTCCATGGTGAGCTGAAGCCTTTCCTAGTGTTAGCTACAATGCCTCAGAGAGGGGTGCTGCTCATGGAAACCTTTGTGCACATCATGAAATAAATTGTGAGTGGCATGAAAAGTCAGACTAAGTCATTTTGGAGGATGAAAATTACATTGGACAACACATTGCTCTTGGCGGGTTTGCTCATGTGCCAGCCAGTGTGCTAGTAGGCATCAGGAAAAAAAGAGGAACTCCTGATTTTTGCATGTGACATAAGTTGTTCCCCTGGTAAGCACAGTGTCACCATGGCAGTAAAAATAAAGCATCTTTTTCTGGCTCAGCATTACCAACATCTCAGAAAAATCCTTGAGATTTGATATCCTCTAAATGTGTTGTTTAGTGAAGAAAAAAGAAAAGCTAAAACTACATGGCCTATTAAAGGATCTCTTAAATTTAGAAATCTCTATGAAGTTAAAATAAACACCTTCTCTGGATTGCATTTTTTAATGAGTTCTTTCACACTCGTGGAAGCTGCCCTGAGTTTTATTTCTGTCTGAGCTACAAAGCCAGGCAGCACAGGCTGCTGTCCTGCTCTGGTGTGGCTGTGGCGTGCAACACCCTCGGCTCTGCGCAGGAGGTGGCAACCAAACTGCAGGTGCAGGTTATTATTGTACAGATTGCTCACAAACGTTGCTGTGAGTGTTGAAGAGTCTGTGCAGCGACGATACAGGCTGCTTTTGTGTCGCCTTGGATAAATGTCTCTTTGCTTGGGTGTGTTTATTACCTGGAGTGCTGTGGCTGGGCAGAGCTTTGGACAGTGGAATGCAGAGCTCACCCCTGGGGCTTTGTTTGCTTTCCTAACATAACTATTAAATAACAAATACTCTTTTGTTTTGCCCAGCTAGGACACAGTCTTTGGCCTTTCCTACTCTTTCTGTTTTACTAGCCTCTAAGACCTTTGGAATCTTTTCGAGGCCATCATGTGGTGCTTCATGGAGTGCAGGCTCAGCTACGTGGTGTAACAAATTGTCTGAGCAAATTGCTGAATCTATATTGAGGATTTTGAAGAGCAGCTTATACAAATATCTGTCAGAAATAACATGGTGCAGCTCATCCTGCTGTAAGGGCAGGACATACAATGTAAATGACCTTTTAATTAATGTCATCCTGCTTTCTGTGTTTATTTGATTATGCTAAAACTATCTGAGAACAAACTCTTATCTTAACATAATATGTTTTAAGCCTGTGTTTTGCCAAGTGAGGGGGTACCAGAATGACACAGTACAAGTTATCTAAAATGCTGCCTTCTCAGCAAGGCTTATGTTATATTGTTGCCCATTCATCTTTTTGTTTTCTCTGGGAACATGACACAAGCCAGGAAAGCTCATTCTGTGGGGCAGATCCTTTAAAATGCCATGTACTGTGTGCTCTGGGCAAGGATAGTCACAACTTGGCTAAGGAAGGTGTCTCTCATGTCTCAGCTTTCAACATTAATTTGTTCTGGCAAGAGTGCCATATGTACACACATATGAGTTACTCACATTCATATAAGAAACTGAACTTGTGATAGGATCTAAATGCTTTTGATTTGACTTGAACATACATATTCTGGTATTTGCCTTCTCTTGGGCTAAAAGAAACACGACAATTTCATATATCCAGTGCTTCCAATTTTTTTGAAAATGAAGGAATGTTATTAGTAACAGTTGTGCATGCAGCATACTGGTTTGCACATAAAATAGTAACTCTTGTATTCAGCTGACTTGATTTCCTTTGTTTTTTGAGGTAGACAGAGCTTCAGTAGCTGGGCTTTTTTGCTTACAATTTTGACAGTTAAGGTATGGATATAATTCAGTTGGCACAAGAAAACCTTTGGTTTCTAGTGAACTTGTAAAGTGAATAAACTCCTGTTATTGATGATGAAGACCAAAGCAGATATTTTGAACTAAACATCCTGGAAAAAATAGGCCACCTTCTGCCTTCTGTTCTATCTGCATGATCCTGTAGTGGCCTGCTGGACAGATGGTTTGGTTATGACATGGTGAATTGCAAAGATTTTTGTTTCTCTAAAGTAATTGTTTGTACAAATCACAGACTTTGTATGCGTAAAATTCCAGACAGATGTTGAACCCAGAAATTAATCATGTCACCACAAGCCATTGATTTTGCTGGGAACTGTGGTGATACCTATTGTGATTTGCAGTGGGACATATTAGGGAGCAGAGGAATAGCAAAGGCTTCCCTTGGAGCATATTCCTTATGTTCAGAGATGTTGATCTGCAACTGCTAATTTACTGATACTATAGTTTGGATTCACAGTGTTTGAACTGAAATCTTTTAGATCTAAAATAATCAAGGCTACTGATTTATCCAAAGTAGACAGGTTTTTTATAAGCTACTCTCTCTCTTTCCTGATTATCCATATATTCCACATGTCTTTCATGTTCTTCCTCTGCTCATATCTACAGCTGGTGCAGGAGTGATACCTGGCATTCTCCAGTTTCTCCCAAATTGCCTAGCTATTGCATTCTTTACTTATCACAAGCAAGGCTGCAACAAAATGCATCTCACAGGTTTTCACACAGGAATGCCATACAAAGTCATGCTGAGATTTCATCAGAGAATCTAGGTGGCAAGATTGTGAATGTGAGTGGAGTGGCTAGGCAGTGCCTGACAAATCCAAGAAGATTTTAGCACCTTCCAGAAAAAGATGTCTGCAAACAAGCTAGGACAGACAGAAGCTGAGGAGAAACACTACTAGCGGACTAGCAGAAGGGTAACTAACACTAGAGATGACATCAGTTGGATTTTGTGTAGCTGCAGGAATGGCCTTTGCATAAGAAAATGAGATTTAGCCCCATGTGGAGTCATGGAAACACAGGGCTGGGCCATTAAAAGCCATGACAGACAGCTGGTATGAGCCATCCAGGCTAGGGCAGGAAAGGTGCTTGGGAGAGCCAGGAGAGGAATGCAGAGGTGAAGATGAGGAGATGTGGAGAAGACGAGGGCATACACTGAAACCGAAGGCTGTGTGCAGTTCTAAGGAATACTTAAGATAAACTCTGGCAACTGCAAATGCTACTTAGCTTTGAGCTCTGGATGTGCATCCCAGTTTACTTCTAGCTTTTTGTTGGGATGAGATGCTGGAGCTCTCAGGAAAAGCTGAGAGGTGAGCTATGGTGGCATCCCATGGCCCACAGGAAGTTTCCTCCAGGTCTGCCAGCTTAGGAGCCAGGACTGCAGGATGGGATGGAGTGGGGATGACCATCCTTCTTCAGTCTGGTCCTCAGTCTGGAGGAAACAAACAAATCCTTCCATCCACTTTCACTCTAGACACCTTGCTGAATGATTCCCATGCCCTGTTCATTTTCTAGCAATGTATGGCCACTGCTAAACAACAGAGAGAAAGCTTGAGCTGGAGCTGTGTGGAAAACTTGTCAGATTAGTGATAGGTTCTGGCTCTGTTTTTAAATAAGTGCCTTCTGCTTTCAAATAAATTGTGAACAGATCCACAGCAGAGACAAAGCCATTCTGAGTGAAGGAGAGGCCTTCTGTCAATAGTGGCAGCTGAAGGATCGGATCCCTCTATTCCTTGTTGGCCCGTAGCTTTGAAATCCTATTTTTTTGCACTTCTGTCCTTTCAGGAGTGAACCTTTGAAAAGGTTATGTGTCCTGAGAACAAACCAGAATCTAAATATAGGAGAAAAAAAAATAGATTAGTTGTCTAGATTTTGAAAACTATGGATTCTAACCCGTCCCCTTTAGCTGACGGCTCCTGCTGACTAACAGACAGGCACAGTATCCCGTCTTCCCCCTCCCACCTCAAAGTCTGCTGCTGCCATTTCTCTTCTTGCAGAGGACAGCCAGCATAAAGGACGACAGTTTAGAGGAGAGATGTGACTCTAGTTCAGTAATATGATCCCTTTACAACTGTTTCGTGAAAACTTCTTCCCTTTTCCTGTGGTAACACAAGGGAAATATTTGTTTGCTACACATGCTTTATTTAGATAAAGGAACAAGGGGGACAGTGTCTTAACAGCATTTAGAAATCAAAGAGGTTAGAGACTAATTCAGCTTATTATTAATCTGTTGTTATATAGAATTCTGCTATTTATGTGACACTAATAAATGTTTGAAAGAATATTTGCCTTTTTTTTTTACCCTTCTGCTACATAGGAGCAGTAACTGGATAAGGAAGAGCCCTAAGCCAGCACATGCAGCCTCTGTTAATATGGTTCAAATAACAATTTCTTTTCTGCCTTGTTCACAAAAATAAACAGAATGAAAGAAAAATAAAAGTGTCAGTAACAACATCTTGCAACTTGGAAAAAAAAGATTTGAATTACTAGTAAACTTAACCCCATTGTACACTACCCCACCCCCTGCCCCAAAATCCAATTTAATTTCACATGTTTCTGGCTTTAGTTGCATACAGCTGTGTTATAGCTTTAAACAACTAATCTTTTTCTTTTCATTTTTCTGTTTTTTAATATATTTTTGGTTTACAGGAACTATTAGTTGTTTGAACGCGTCTTGCAGCACATTTTCCTGTTTAAATTTATCCACAAAATACATAAATAAGGGGTTTGTACTGGGAATTTCTGTTCTGAATTGTATTTGAGGAATGCTTTTAATGCAAGCTGAAGTGTTTTACATGTGCTCATCCAACTCACACAGAATTGGAAAGGAAATTTTCTGCCTTAGATTTCTATACTTACAGGGAAAATATTTGGTTTTCTGGACATTCATGTCGGAGTCTCATTTGCTTCTTGTGTGTACTATTCACTCCTCAGATGTGTTCTGCTTTAGAATTTGGGGGAAGGCTGTGACAAATCCACACATAACATAAAAAATAGAGATGATAACCAGCCACCCCTGTAATCTCAGCTGCCCAGGCCGTGTCATTTTTCGGGAGAGAGCAGGAGTAAAGCCTGGCAGCCTGCTTTGCTTTAGAGAGCTTACCCCAGGGATGAACCCGGTGTGTTTGGGATGCTTTGCTGTCGCTGCCTGCTGGTACCGCGGGGTCTGAGCCGTGGGAGCCCAGCAGGGGGTAGCCAAGCACTGGTAACGAAGGAGGCTCCGACTTCGGAGTATCCCTCGTTCTAGGGACAGCAGCAGTGAGCCTGCCCTCTCCGAACAGATTTTGCTTCCTCAAGGCTTGGGTTATTTACCCTGTTGGTGAGCGGCGGTGCTCTGTTTGCCGGGAGAAGCCACAGCGCGGGAATTCACCATGCAGAATAATGTGCTTTCTTTCTTTCTTCCTTCCTCTTCCCCCTCCCCTTTACCTCTGGAATGCTGAGAGTTTAGATTGCTCAGGTGAACATTCCCCAGCTAAATCCTTGGAAGTCGGACAGGAGGGGAAACTGTTTTCTCCTGATGAACTACTGTATTTTTGCAAGTGTTCACATTTCTTGGCATGGAATAAATTTTTTTTTTTCTTTCTTTTCTTTTTTTTTTTTCAAAGCTGCTTGCCAAACATGTACATAATTTGCTATGCCTATGGAGTTGCATCACTAAGTGAGGAAGCTATGCTTTCCAAACTGAGACTGGCAGCTGGCAAACATAAAATATCTCAATGTTGGCAAAGTCCCACAAAAAAAAAATTAGACACCTGGTTTTGAAAAATCCAAGTCTGGATCTTCATTTAATATAAAGCAACTGATCTTGAGCCTGTGCTCACTTGTCACAACTGAGAACTTGGTCACAACTGCTCCATTTTGCAGCTGAATCTGTCTGCAGTGGAAACTGAAAGTGTGTTCTATCAGCCTGGAAGAATTCTGGAGAATATTTCTCCCTTTCTCTCCCATCCCCAACAAAATAATGGGACTTGGCTGGTTAGCTGACGTGCTGCAGATTGCAGGGATGTAGCAGCTTATATTTAAAAAGCGACTGCCCCTCTCTTGTGTTGCACCCAGGCCCGCTGGCTTGGGTCAGGAGTCTGCCTCACTAGGCAGGGTGTCAACCAGGCTTCTGGAAGGCAGCACGGAGGCAGAAAATAGTCCCAGAAAAGGACGATTGGTGGTCACTTAGATGCTTGTCTCAAGCTCTGCTCTGCATGACTTTGTTGGCCTAGCCTTTGTTTCTGGCCTCTGCTCCTCATCTCCCTCCTCTCCACTGGCCAAGTGCTGCCTGCATGGCTTCTGTGCTCCAGAAGTGGCTGGAGCTACTGAGGCTCTGGAGGTCGGGTCAGTTTGAGTTTTGACCTGACAGATGGAGGCGGAAAGGAGGTTCAGCCTTCAGAGGAGGTGTGGGAAGCAGCAGCAGAGCTGGTGGGAGCTGCACGGTCTGCAGGAGCGTGAGGCCCCCAGGGAGAGGTCTCTGTCTTCTGCTGTGCCTTCATTTGCTCAGGGGAGAATTAGTGGGGAAAAGTACCCCCCACTCTCCAGAGCTACTGTGTCCTGAATTTCAGTGATTCCTTGTGCAAAAGTTTTGTGCTGTGTCCGTGCTTGGCGGTATTGTGATATATTCTTTTGTCATGACTAATGAGAAAGATGTCAATGTTTATTGTCATTCATCTCCTGAAATCAAGGTGTTGCTGCCTATACAGCTTAGGAAGCAATATCTCTACCCTATTATGCACGCATATAGGATAATATCTATATGTGTGTATGTATATATATACACAGATAATCTAATTATTTTTTTAAGGAGCCACTTATGAAGGGAAAGAATGCTGCTTGATACCTGTTTAAGTGGATTTTAATATAAAAGCTCCTCAGTTTCGTGTAGCCCATGCTTACCTTGCTGCTACCTACGCCAGGCTGCTCCTGTGTTGTTTCCTTTGTTCTGTTTTTCTCAGTGCAATGAACCCTTACGTTATGAGTTTCTGCTGTAGTTTTAACCTCTAATATGCAACCATTACAGCTTATCTCGTCTCCTAAATTACTCTAAAATCCAATTATAAAATCCTCTTTCCCTCAATAGCACACAACTTGCCACATTACTGAAATGCTGGGTAGCTCTTTTGTTTTTTCTAAATTAATAATAACTACCATTTTCCGTCTGCTCTTAGTATGGAAGTCTTTTATATCACTATGCTGCTTTCCCATAATACATATTATGGTTCTTTTTATATGCTAGTTATGTTTGAAAAAAACAAGAAAGATTTTGAAAAGATGTGCCAGTCAACTTCTGTGTATCAAAATATAACAATGAAAATCTTTAGTAGAAACTTAGCAGAAAATTCTCAATAGTAATGTATCCTGCCAGACGAAAAATGGCAATTCATCACTTGGTGGACCCTTTTTTTTGGGCAGGAACAGTTGTTACTTCAAACCACTTTCTAATGATTTCAAAATAAGGGTCCTGAGGTAACGTGTCAAAAGAAATGCAACAGGGCAAGGGAAAAACTCTGTACTCAAAGTATTCAAAAATATTTGTGTCCTACCATTATGGCTTCTAAATTTCTAGTAGGCTTTGTCTCATTTTTTAAAAAAATCAGATTATAAAAACAGACATGATTTACTTTGGAAGTTTATTAAATAGATATCCTGAGCTCCTAGGTTTTCCTTTTTCAAAATGCTGCCGTTTCCATATTAATAGTCCAGACGTTGATTGTGTCCTGACACTAAATCTTTTGCTCTTAGAATATTAACTATGTTGATAAAACCACTAGCCTGTTTTTAATAAACTCTCCAGTACCGTAAGCATTTTCTGAACCCCACTGTGAAGATCTGGTGATAAAAGGGATGCAGTGGAAATAAAGATGCGCCGTGAGAGCTTGAGTGAGATTTTCCAGAAGGCCTTGCTAATGGTAAATACCATCTTCACTTGGTCACATTCAAATGCATATACACATGTTCCTTTACCCACACTGACCAGTGTTATCTAGTAATTAGTCAACTGCAATAAATTAATCAAGGAATAAGTGCACACCAATGTAAGAGGGCTTACCAAGGGAAGAGTTTTTTTACAGATCCCATGGTGAAAATTATGTGCCCTGGAATTGAATGGATTTTTACAAGTTTATGATGCAAGCTGTAAGATCCCAGACAGCCACAACTGTGTGTGCTGTGGGAACCCAGTCCACCATCCTCATGTGAACTTCTCTTTGCCTTTTCATAGGAATCACATGTGTAAAGATCAGAGTGTTGACTGTACTCTGGTATTTCTCCCATCCTATTTAATTGGACCTTAGCACTAAAAAAAGGCCTCAAAGCCTGATTTTTAAAGGGCAATGCTTGGCTTGTCCACCAGTGTAGTGAATGGCAAAACTCCAACTAGGTCCAGCAGTGTCTGATTGGACCCCAGCCCATCTTCCTTTGGTTGAGTGTTACACACAATCCCATCCTCTCTCCCAAGAGTCGAATGAAAATATTTTGGTGTTTTTCTGGGCTAGTATATTCTAGTTCGGTGTGCTACAGTTCTCATGCGTTTGGTTTTTGAGTTTATGCAGGGTTTTGTTTTGTTTTGTTTTGTTTCTTTTCTTAATTGTACCTGGTTCTTAAGTGATTGGTTCTTCCAGCTTGGGAAATCTATCACTTAATTTACTTTAGGTCATGATAAATAAACCTGTATCAGCACAGATGTAGAAGTCATTGAAAATATATTTATATTTTAAATTGAAGTTCAAGGTAACATTTAGATGAATAATTATTTACTGTTTTGTAAATGATGACATATATGACAGCAATCATGCTTTAGTACAAGTGCTTTTCTGTTTTGAATGTCTCATTAGTTGCTTTGTAGGGCTGTACTGGTCTTTTAAGATTCAGATTCAAAATCTCTTCTGATTTCTGCTGTTAGGTTTTTGGCAGTGGGCCAGCTCCAGATATGCATAATATTTCACTGTTAGACCTTGCAAACAGAATATCCTGCTGTGCTAAAGAAAACATTGTGTTTCTTACCACATGAAAATAATCCATCACTTTTCAATCAGCGCACATGTATACACTGGTGTGCGCGCACACACACACACACGCACCCTTCTACCTGCCTTTATCTTCTGACTCCAGAAAAAATTAATGACTATGATGTGAAGGGTGGACTCTTTGTACATGATCCATTAAAGTACAAAATAATCAAAATATATCTAGCGTCTGATTTGCAAAGCAATGTGGAGTCGGAGGCAAGCTAAGGAAATAGACCATCTGAAGACCTCTCTGACCTTGTTCAAGGAGCAGTATCTTTTTGTTTGTTTAAAAGTTACATAGAAAGTGAGAACATAAGTTTTAGACAACCTAGAACATCCCTTTGCGCAGATCACCACTGCTGTGCAGAATGCATTATACATAAAAAAGGAAAAAAATATGTATTATGCAACCCACAAAATACATATTGCTTTGTTTAATGTGTGCAGCAAATCAGGAGAGATTTTCCTCCTTGGAAATTATACAGGAGGGAGCTTATTCACAGTGGAGCACAGAGAATATGTGGGTGCATGCCCACAGGCTGTGGGAAAAATAATGAGAGTTCTTTTTTTTTTTGTTATGTTGTGTTGGATATCACTGTGCATTATGACGTGTTCTGTGCCACTGAAACCTGGGTGTTTGCCAAGGACAGTGATTTCTCAACAGTACGCCATCTAAAGAGAAGGGGTTAAGCAAAAGAATAATTTATCTAACCAAATTTATCCTTTGTTTACAGGCAGACAACATATTACATACCAGTGCACAAGTGCTGAAACAGTAGTCAATGAAACTACAGATAACTGAGGTGTAGTAGAGTAAATATACTGTAATCCAACTAAGTATTTAGGCAGTATTTCACTTTACAGTGAACGTAGAACTCCAAGCAGGAGTTATGTCCAAGGTTTTTTTCTGCTGAAATGTTGCCCTGCTGTTCTGAATGTAGTCACTGTAGGATGTTCCTACAGCAAACTGAGAGAGGGACCACTCAAAAGTTCTTTGCATCATCTATCATGGATAAATGAAGAGCCTGGAGGTGGGAGGCATCATGATGTATAATTCTGAGGAAACTCCCTCTCTTCCCTCTGCATTTCTCAATATTTTGCTGAATGGGAATGGATTAGGAAGTGTAAGAGGTGTAGGACATAGCTTTTTATTGGTAATGTATCAACAAAATACTCATGGACCATTCTGGTAGGTAAAATCATGGGATCTCGGGAGGATTCTTTTTCTCACTGTCTTTCTAGGTCTTAATATTTTATCTGCTTGTGTCTTAGATCTAAATCCAAAGCAATAGGGTGTAGCAGCTGAAAGAGCACCAGAAGCTTCTGTGGGCAAGGTAAAGAAGAGGCACAGAGAACTGGGGAATCACCAAGGCTCCAGGAACCGGGATTTTAAATCCCAACATTCTTCACTGCTGCTCTTTAAGTACTTTTAGTCATGCACTTTTAGACCACTGAATTTTGAACTTCTGGTCACCCCTTTCTTCCAGATGTGAAAACAACAGCTTGTCAGTGGAAAAAGGAGCTCTCAACAGAACTGTCACAATGCAATTTGTGACATGAATTAAAAATCTGAGGTCTACTCTGTTGCCATGATAATACTTGATTAAGATGACTTACCAGGCTGTCAGTTCAGCAGTTTTGTTGCCAGCCACTTATTTTTTACTTTCTTAATTATTTTGTTCTTTATCTAGGTTTAGGAGATTGGAAATTGATGCGATATATTCTGACGTCTAAATAAAGCATGAGAACATTTGGCTAGCTTTTCAGGATTGTTGTTTAAAACAAATTACTTTCCTTTGGAGTTCCATATCTTTCAGCTCCCTTTCCAGTTTTCTTTTGAAACATGGAGTTGAAAGAAGGAGAACATGGAGAGGGAAAATAATGAAGAAAAGGTCTAGTGGTTGGAGAAAAAGATATCTATTTTCAGGCATGCTGACTATGGCCTGACCTTAACAAGGCACTGCCCCACTTTGTACTGATCATTTTACTCGCCCCACTTTGTACTGATCATTTTACTCACCTATGAGATATATAAAATAATATCCTAATTTTGGTTGAAATAACCAGAAAATATATATTTGTAGAAAAGACCAGAAATCTTTGCCAACATTTTTGCTTGTGGACAAATACAAATTTGTCACTAAATTAAGACTCTTTGTCTGACTTTTTGAAGGTCCTTACAAATCCAGGTAGAATTAACTGAAGCTATGGTCACTCCAAAAGATGGGGGATACCCTTTGTGGTGGTTTTCTGGTCTTAAATGTGAATGAAATTTTGTGCAGTCTTCAAGAGACTCACTTTTCATGAGTGAAGAGAACAGTCCACTTTCCTCACATACACTATACTTACACTGTGGAAACAATTACTCACTGATCCAGTCCCATTTCAGTTGGTGACTGAATGACATTCTCAGAATGTTAGCTTTTCATGTGCCTATGTCTTCTCATCCCAATTGTAGAAGCATCTGAGCTTCAGCATTGCATCTGAGCATTTGTAACACACATGAAATGCCAGAAATTTTAATTTAATGAACAGCTTTTGCATGTGGAGTTATTTACATTATTATTCTTCACACAAGCATGTTTTCATTCAGTAGAAGCTGAAAAACGATGTCAGAAAATCCCATGAACTCATCTTTGAGAATGGCTTGCCTATTTTAACTCCAAATTTCTGACAGTGCAATTTTTTATCCTCTTCATTCAAAGGCTCCATAAAGAAGAATGTAAGGGGAGGATTATGCATCTAGCATGTAAAATGCTGGTCAGCCATGTCGTTTGTGGTAATTCCATGTACTACAGTGTAGAAAGCCCTGTCTAAACCACTTTGCTGTTAATCCCCTGCTGCTGTGAGAAAAGCTGTTTTTACCCTTAGGGATGAGTGCAGACCCTTTCTTCTGCTCACAGTCACCTCAGCAGTAGCACCTAGAGAAGTTATCCAAGCTTTTCCTTTGTCCAGCATATCTGCTGGCTTGACAGGAGGGACTCTGAGGGCAGCTGGATGGAAGAGGAGGAATGAGAAGTAAGGCTGAGGGAAGGAATCTCTTCAATTTCCTCTTATTTACTCTGGGGAGGGACGGAAGAATAATCTGAGTCTCGTGGCATAAAGAGACTGGATTGTTGGTGACAAACAGATGAAGAAGATACTGGTAGTTCCCAAGTGACAGAGAAGAANGTGAAGAAGATACTGATAAAGCACGATGAAGTACAGAAAAGAGCAGTACTTGTGGAGCCTGGTGATACCACTTTGGACAACCAAGAAATATGCATTATGATGCATAAAGTGAAATACCAATAGTTCCCAAGTGACAGAGAAGAAAGCAGAGAAGAGAAAGAGCTAACATAAAACAAAAATTAAGGTTTGTTCCAAACACTACCAAAAGTAAGAGAGGCAAGTGCAGTCAGCTGTTTGTTCCAAACACCTAAAAGTGCCAGATGGCACCGTATGGAGGAAGCATCAATCAACAAAATGATAGGGGTTTTTTGTTACTGACCATAGCAATACTTTTCCTGGTATTTCCTCTCTGTCTTATATGAGCATTAGTCGAGAAGAGGAAAGCACTCCTCAATGGCCCTGTACAGAAACACTCAGAGCAGCAGCTCTTTTCACTCTTTCCTTTTTCATGAGGAGACATTGTGACCAGAGGAGGATTTCCAGTTGGAAGAGGTTTTGTTACCGAGGAAGATGTGGGTGACAAGGAAGGAGATGAAAAAGAAGAGTAGTTGAAAGGGACGCCTCCAGCACAGTTCAAGATTAATGTTCCTCCTAGTTTATCTCATATGGATGTTCCAGCCATACATGTTTGTATGGTTAACACTGAGAGTAAAGAGCACAGACGAACTCCTCGGGGTCTGCTCAATTTTTGCCATCAGCCTTTCAGCAATGGGGAAGAAACCACCCGTGTGATTCTTCACCTTTGCACCAGGGCAAGTGAGAGATTGGATGGGTTGTCTGGAAGGAGGTGCTGCTGATGGTGATCAACACTGGACAGACCAGGCCACTTGTGCATTGTGTGGGGGAATTGTGGGGGTGCAATGATTTCTACAAGGAAAGGAGTCAACTGTGGTGAAGGTCTGATAAATTAGAAATGCTCTAATTATGAGCTCAGCTTCTTGGTGTACTTGGGGATATTCAAAATTATCTGTTGTGCTGGTAATTGTTAACAACTGCCTATATTTTAGATGTTTGTGTTTGCAATGTTATTGGGAGCCTCCAGGCCTGTAAGAAAAATTATTATAATTCACGAATTACAATGTGCAACTGTTTGTACTTTATTTTCAAAAGTTGTGCACCCGACACTGAGAACGTGCACAAGGTGTTGGCTTCAGTCAGAGGTGCCACTAGAAGTGAATGCATAGCAGGAGACTGCTGTCCAAAGTATGACAGTAAAGTATTAACTACTATGCTACATTTACATTATTTATTTAGTCACTTATTGTGTAAGAGAAGCTGTATTTGGGAAACAAGCTGATACAGATAAATTTTAAAATACTTCAATATTCAATACATGAAATATTACCTGCAGAGCGCTATATTCCTCTGAAAAGAGAATCAATGTAACTCTTTTAATGACCTAATTCACCTGAGTTTGGACAGATATTCTGAAACTCTGGAGCAGCAGAACAGGTCCTCCTGTCTGTCCCTTCTGGTACCTTTCATGGTTCTTTGTTCAGTTTTAAATGAAGCAGTCAAGAAGAGTACCATCAGCTGCCTAGCAATTCCCGTGTTGTAATACATTTTCTTGTTAGGACTCTTCTCCCTCTACCTTCCTTGTGTAATTTCATCCTGTTTGCATTTTAGTTTAGCTTAGCAGCAATCAGCTTACATTTTTCCTTCTATCCATCCTCATCTCTTGCTGTGACATCAGTAGTTGTTTCTGGAGGAATCAAACTACAGCTACATTGGAAATTCTGGTTTTGAGCATTCCTCAGTCCCAGAGCTGAAGGGAGCCTACCTTGTTGCTCAGATCTGGAAAAAAATGTTAGAGTATTAAAGGATTACATTGCTAGAGCTTCACCCAGAAAGGTATCATAGAGGCACCTTTTTCTGCACTGAATTTCCCAAACTTCCCTCTCTCCACATTCCCATTGGTTGCAGTGCTGGGGATGTTATTTTCTCTCTGCCACAAAGCGTTTAGCTCACTGTATCCCTTCAGTGTGAGATTTTAAAAGGTACCTTTCGCCTTCAGCTTTCCCTGATGTCTCTCCAGGTATAATTTGATGCAAGTTTTAACCAATGCTGACATTTTTTATTTTTCAACCAACTTTGAATTCTTGTACTTTGTACACGAAAGCTGTTAAAACCTTGTCCATGTAAAACAAAAATAACTGAAATCATAGGTTCTTTGAATGTGAAATTTACTCATGTGTAGCAGATTGACATCAGGCTGAACATTCACCAGAAATCTTATGTTATGTCCTCTGATTTACTGTGAATTGCTTCACATTTACAGTGGAAGTGCAAATAAAATCATATCCATAACACCATGATGACTCTAAGTGGTGTGTTTAGCTGCATTTTAACAGACAGTTGAATCAAACTATTTTAGAAGTCCCGTACCAAAAATGTTGTGCATTTTCCTCTCTGTCTTTCATTCTCTCTCCACTACAGTGCATGTCTTGCTGTTTAGAGCAAACTGAGTGTGCTCAGTTTGTTCTGTTACTGTGTCGTTGACATTGATGTTTTATTTACTGAATTACATTTGTGTTTGAGGCCTCCTTTATTTCCAAAATGTTTTGTTAAGGTCTTGCCTACATTGGGCATTTTACTTTCTTTTCCTATAAAGCATTTCATGTCCTGATCCAATAGAAAATGTTCTAATAAAGTCTGGCAAGAGCTGCTGTTACTCTGGACTTTTAGGTCAGCAGTGCAAACTTTATTGTCAGAGTTATCACATTCTGTTCACCTGCTGTGTTTTTATGACTTAAAAATCACACCACTTTGTTTATGATGACAGTTTATTATAGAGTAGGAATATACCAAAAATATTTTTTCAATTATGGCAATGAAATATTGAAGACTGCCTAGGATATGTGTTATGGAGAAACGTAAGGAAATGTAGGGACTGTTATTTCCTTTGAGAAATATAATTCCCCTTGAGAAAACAAGGCAATTATTTTAATAAATACAGGGAGTGAATTAATTCGATTAATAAATTAAGAGAGTTTCTATTTGTCATTGGTTGATTATAACTGGCTTACTGTTGGAGTATTATTTTGTTGGGAAGTACAGGTATTCCTGCAACAGGATTTACTGTTAGTCTAGATTTTTTAAAAAGTCATACTTTAGTATCTTTCCACTTTGAACCCATTCAAAGAGTTACCTAAGCTTTACAAATTTTAACTAAATACTTTCCTTTTTTCCCAAACCACAATGACTGAATTAAATGTGCAGTGATGCAATGTGCACAAATATGCATAGGGATTCTATTATTTTCTCTTATTAGATATAATGGCCCACTGCTTGCAAATAAAATACCCACAATTACTTTATCTAATACATTATCCCCAACAGGGCAAATTCAGTGCAAGCCAGGCCATTTGGTACTTTCAGCTGGCCAAGATTTGTTGAGTTTGGTGAATGTGGAGTAAGCAGTGAAACAGCCAGTTTGGTACTTTGCATTCGGGTCAGTGAGTGCTGCTGCAGCCCCACAGACAGGCTGCAGGTGTGCAATGCTCAGGGGAGGGGGTGAACCTCTGACAGGTTTGGCTTAATTAACATTGAGCTGAACCTCTCATCTGCTCTCACTTATCAGTTAGCAAATTACTTAGGAAACACCCTTATGACATGAGGTAAGTTAATTCACATACCTGCTTAGGTGCACGTTTGAGTGCACTTTGGGTTAAATGCTTTTATATGGCTGCTGAAAAATCCATTGGTTTTAGCACCAAAGAAATCTGAGTGAGTACAAATATTGATATTTAAAATGCTTATTTTTAATAGGTGGGAAGAAAGATTGTTTTCAGGAATGTTTCTTCTTATGTTTAGGTTGTGCAAGTGAAACATATTAAAGAAATAAGTTATAAATATATAGTTTTCCCATAGTAGTTTATTTCTGAAATTTATTTCTGAAATTTATTTCTGAAATTCTTCCGCTCTCATCTGTGGTCAAAACATCAACTGTCTGTAGAGTACTTGCTGGAGGCCTGGGGAAAGCAGTGAACCTTTTTGAGTCTGGCCCAGGAAAGCTTCATCTAAAGGAGATGGAGACATGAAAGGAAAATGTGCAATGAAGTTTGAGTGTAAATCACGTCTGTGTAATCAGCACTCAGTGTGCTCATCACCCAGGGCAAAAATGCACCCCAAAAACTAAAGTGAAAAAGATCAAGGCCCACCAAGTCATAGCATGTAACTTTATTATTGTTGCTTTATTAACCTGGGAAGCATCAGATCAAAATTTTGGTCTGTTTGCACTTCCTGCGAGCTTTTCATTTAATGACTGAATTAGCCCATTCCTAGAGCTGGTGCTGCACTTTTATTAAAAATACTGCTCACCATCAGGTGTTGGCATTACTAGTCTTGCCTCACTAATACACTGCCACTTGGGTGCTACAGATTTAAAAGACCTTGGAATATCCTATTTTCCTGCCTGGTTTGCCACCTCTGGCAAATAGGGAGTTGCTGGTACAAGGACGGGCTTGTTGTTTTGTTTTTACAAAGACACTGCAAAAACAGAAAGACAATTCTGTGCAATGAAGTAAAAGTGGCACTTAATTTGGACAGCATAGGCACATAAAGATGTGGTGGCTGTAAAAACCATTATCTTTTAGCAAACAACAGTTGCTTATCAGATAAGACAATGATTTTAATGAAGAATCATAGATAAGGATAGAACAGCACATTGATTAATGCACACAGCAACTTCTCCTGAAACCTGACCGCATTAGGTCTTCGCTCTTTTGTGATGATATGCAAGCTGTAATAAAGCTTTTACAGTTATTCAATATCATGAATAGTGTTAGCAGAATTATCAGAGTTTCTAGTTGAAATGGATGGCTATATCTCTGGGACTTCCTAACTTTACTCACTTTTTTATATAAACCTGCATTATTATTAAACAGAGATAAACAAAGGAAAGAAATATCTAGGAAAGAACTGAGAGGGAAAAAGGGAACAGCCTAATTTTTTATTTTTTTTTATTATTGTGCAATGTAACTTGACTATATTGTAAGTAATTAGGATTTCCCTAATTTAATCCACAGCAATATACAAAAAAACCCCCACCATATTTTTTGGCTCAGTTTTGGCTTTTGTAAATGTGTTTTAGGAAAAGGGTGTTTGTCACCAGTAAAAAATCAACCAGTCTTTGTAGCTGGACTGATTTATTTTTGAATGCAGGGCTATTGTTAATATAAAATATTTTTTTTTTCCTTTCTTTGAATCTAGTCCATACATCACACTTCTGTCATGAAAAAAGCTATACATAATTCCTGGGGCAACACGTCCCCATTTCCCTTTTAGATTTTTCTGATCATTGAACCCTGCAATAAAACGGTCCCATGCACACCTGTTTGACACCTGGCTGGTGCAGTGCAGGGCTGTGCTTTGAGGCGCTGAAGTAGCATTGCTGTGATCTCACCCGAGTTTGATAGGGCAAAATCTTGTTTTAAAGGGAAGTTTATAAGGTCTAGGTGGGATTCTAGAGCTGGAGGATGGTCTTAATTTACAGTCATCTTCCTGAAATCAATTATTCCTTAAAACTCCAGCCAGTTACCAAGCTCACAAGCTGTTTTATTGTATTGCACATGAAGTTACATCTAAGAAAGTTTGCATTTGCATGGGTAAAATGTGCAGTATGAGGCTTCTTGTTTTGATTATCTTTTAACCTGCTGGCTTACCTGAAGAGAGAAATAATTCAAATGACTGCGAGTTTGACCGTGATGTGTGATGTGTGAAGGAAGCACGGAGTAGATGTGCTTTGTAATGTGAGTTTCTCAGCTAGTAAGCCATTGTATATTAGTAATATCATCATTCAGGACTAATTAATGGATCATTATGATCTTCTAAAAGGCTTTTGCCAGTGTGAGGCTGAGTGCATGGGTTAGTATTTGTTCTGGAAATGTTTTATTATTATTGCTTTATTGTAATGTGAAAGCTGATTTGGTGCCTTGAATTGCACTCACACCCCCAGAAGCATTGTTTTAATTGGAAATATTTGCAACTAAAAATATCGGACATAAAACAAAAATGTGTACTGGGCCATTTTCTAATTCTATAAAAGGAGAGTTTTATTGAGGGTAGAGAGATCCAGATATGGCACCTTGGTGGTCTTGAACCCAGAATCACAGAATTGGTTCAACATTAAGAGTTTGTTCCAATACTCAAGGGCTGATCCTACACATTCCCCTTTCTCAGGCCTGTTTAGGGCCTTGTGGGGAATGCACAACTTTTGAGGATCAGATCTGAAACTCTTCCCAGGGAACTTGCTTTTGAAGAACATCTGTTTTGAAAACACCAGGCATGTGCAAACCAGAGTGAGACCAAGGTCATCTGAAGTTTAGCTTTCCTCTACCCAAGAGCTGCCTCTAGTCATTTTGCTAGCTTTATTTTCATCTGGTCCCTGCATAGTAAAAATTCTGCTCATAAAGCAATCACAAAAATTGTTATGGCCCTAAAGAATGCTGCTGAAAGCAAATAAGTGCTGTAGTTTCCAGATTCCATCCCTAATTAGTAAGAGGGGTCAAGTGTCAGGTCCATCAGTGAGCTGTAGTATTTCAGTTTTCAATCAGTAAGGGTCATTCATTTAACAAGACAAAGAGGCTGAGAATTTTCTTTGTGACATTGCTCTGGTTGCCTTTCCTTCTCGTGTTATTCCTAGCTTTTTCCTGATAGTTTAGCTTGGGGTTTTTTTGAAACTAGTCTCTGGATAATACTTTAGTGGACTCTTAAATCACCCTTTTTTTTCTGCTCCTTGGCAATATAGTTGCTTCCTTTCCATTAACCTACTGCCTGATTACACCAACTGTCTGAAATGCAGTTAGAATGACTCTTTGCATACGATCTTATCTGACACTAACATCTCCTTCCATTTTTTAATCTCATTTTAAGGACATGGAACTGCTTGGAGTTCCTTCTGCCCCTTTTATCTAGATTCTATTTTCTTAAATGAAATCATACAGCTTTTCCAAGGGGAATAGTTTAATTGTTCAAGGTGCATGATTTGTTGTGACCTTACAATTGTGCAGGACCATAGTCCGTGGTGTTCCATGCAAGTGATCAGAAGGGGCCACGCTCGCCTTTGAAGTGGGGTAGCTTATTAAAAAAGTAGTAAGTTGTATCAAACTTTCTGTCCAATTAACTGTGTCCTTTCCACATAAACATGAGGGTTTTTTTTGTTGTGGACTGAGGGGGTTTTTTGAGTAAAATTTACTGCCAAATCTATGTTTTAACCACTTTTAAAGTATTTGCATTCTAACCACCTATTGATTCATCTAAGTTCATAGATGAATAATCATAACTTGAAAGATTTATAGCGTTCTAGGAGTCCAATTTATCTAGCTTGTTTGTTTTACAATGAGGCCACTTTTCTGCCTCTGTTCTCTCTGTTCAGCTTTACTTACTAAACCTGGCTCATATTCTCTCCTGCTTCCACGGGACCCATGGTACAACTTGGCTTTGTATGGTTTCGATTTAATCAAGAGGAAGATGAAAGTAGGTGTGTGTTACGCTCAACTCCTTACTCATTTTGCCATCCATCTTAGTCAATGTGTGGTTGCCCAGGACACAGCATTAATGATAGCTGTCAAAATAATAGTCAGAAGGTCAAAGGTCCAGAAAAATATGTAAAAGACTTCAGGGTGAACCAGATGATAAAGTAACTCATTTAGGCCATTAAATGCTAGCATAGTATGGACTTGATGGGTTCATGGGTTACTAGAAGCAAGAAGAGTAAATGGGGACATCTTCAAGTAGTTTACTCTTGTTAAAAGATGAAAAAAAATGATAATAGCATTACCAAACAACTGCACTAAAGGCAATTTTCTTAATTACCGTGCTGACCCAGCAGTGCACAGAGAGAGGTCTTGTTATTAGAATGAGAGCTTTTACTTTCAAACAATATTAACCCTTCTTGGTAGTCTATGTCTTAATTAAGAGAATTCCTGGAAGTTCTGCAGCTGTCAACATTTTGACATTTCTTTTTGGGTTTGCAAAGCAATGAGTCAAGAAACAAACAGTTGCATCTTTCTTCATTGTTTCAGTGCTCTTTGCTTCATTTGAGGTCTTTCTCCAGTAAAACTATGAGCCATACATTTATGGAAGGAGCAAGGCTGAGCAGCTAAATGGTCTCTGACTATAAAAATAGCAGTGTGAAGTTGTCTCCCTTTCCTTAATTTTTCCAGCAAGGCATTTTGTTTACAATTGTTTAGAAATCAGTTGCTCTCATTTGTTTAAAAATAGACTTACTTTCCTGAATAATCTAGGTGAAAAAAAAATCTGCAAGCTATTATACTTCCCTTAAACAGTGAAATGTCATAGACAAATAGAAAGTTTTCCATCTACCAATAAAAGAATTTCAATTTCACTGTCTGCAAATGGGGGCACGGATTAATAATTTCCTCAAACCCTTAACAAAAAAATCTAGCAAAAATAATATAATTTGTATTTGTTTGTCTTCTGTTGCTTAGCTGGCCATGGCTAGTGAAGGCTTCATCCAGGCTGTAAAAATTTCTGGGACATTGACTGTCCTGCCAGAGGGACTGCTGGTTTGGCTGGTTTCTTAAGGGGTCTTCTCAGTAGCGTTACTTTAGTTTGACTTGCCTGTATGTCCTGCTCAGATATGTTCTTGAAGCCATTGTGTTGTAGTTACATTTGGTGGAGAGGAAATACAAATCTCAGCATCAAGCAAAATGCCATAGGCAGAGGAATTCTCTGTTCTCACAATATCTAAACAAAGACATGCATGTACAGAAGACTTCAGTGAGAACAGTGAGATATTACTGGGAAGATTATTTTTTTAAAAAGGGAGGAATCGTTTGCCATTGTCTGAAGTTGTGACATTATATTTCCGTGGTTAAATAACAGTAAAATGCAGTAAAATCAGCTGCACTGAAAGTTTTGGGAAAGTCAGTACTGCTACTGGGACCATGATCCAGTGCTCAGAGAAAGCCCTGCATTAGCACTGATAATTTCAGGGGGCAGGGAAGGAGTAGACCAATGAATCTGGGGGGAGTGACTGAAAAATACAGTGTCTTTCTCTAGAAGTTATTTGTTCTTATGTCTTTTGCCTTCCCTCATCAGAGGACCTTTCAGTGACTATCATTCAATGGGGCATCTCAAGCAACCTGTTCCCAGTCTTTGAAGCTCAGAGGATTATTTGGAGCATGGTAACAAGGGCAAAAGAGCTGTTACAGCATCAGATTGATCTCAACTTACTTTTCCTTCAGAAGCTGTCTTTGAATTGGAGCTTTGGCCTGGAGCAGAAGCAAATGATCTGATTTTGTTCACTTAGGTCACATTGATTCAGTTCATGGGGATTTTGGTGATGTGGGGGAAAACCAAATTCCTTCTGAAGGAAAATGAACCAGCAGTTGAACTTCAGGTACTTCCCATCCACATTCCAGTGCCCTATAGGAAACCAGTGTCCAAGATAATGACTGGTCTTCTACATACATGGTAGGGATATTTTGTCCAAGGAATCAGATAAAATCTGGTTCAAGTAACCCCTGAAAAGTGCATATTCTATAGATGTAGGGCCTTCAACACCAACTGCAGTAATCTCTCGATCTGCTCTTTTTCACACCAAACACCTTGCTAATACAGAGTTGAGGCATCTAATCTAAAATGATTGTCCAAGCTGGTCTATTTTCTGTGGCCCTTGGTAATTAGTTTAATTATATTACTGAGAGTCCACAATATATCATTCTGCTATATCAAATTCTATTTCTTTTAATACTGTAATATCCCTAAAAATTCCTACTAATGTCATGAAACTTCTGGGCTTGGCACTGTAAAGACATGTAGGAATTTTGACCAGAGCTTCTTGAAAGAGCTTACAATCTACCTCAGTACAATAAAGTGAGTAGCGTGAAGGGAGTTTTTTTAGCCTTGCTTCCTGGGAGACAGCTAAAGCAATTTGTCCAAGATGAAACAAGAAATGTAAGGCAGAAATAACATTTGAATTTATGTACTTTGAAAATCATTCTGGTGTCTGGACCAAGAGACTGACAAGCTTATTTTCCATCGAATTTTCAAAGCAAATTTTCCCCCACATTTGCGCCATTTGTGAGTTTATTATAGAGCACTGTATCCCAGCCTTATACTGAGTTTAAAATCATATATCTTCTGATGTCTTATTTGCACAAATTGTTAGCTGACCAGGCAAAGAACATCTGAATGGCTAATGGAAACTTTCTCTTCCCCCTAAATGGGGCAGTTGGCTAATTTGTTTAGCTAAACTATATTAGCCATTCGGAAAGTTTTATTATCACAGTCAAAAGCAGGAAGCAGGGAATGGGCATGCTGTATTTTTAAAATTAAAGTAATTTTGAAAAACAAACTCAGTTTCTTATTGATTATTTCAGTTGTTAGATTAGAGGCTCATTACTTTTAATAATAGGATAATAGAAGCTAGAAATGGAAAAGATCTATTAGATCATTGAGTCCATCCCCATTACAAGGGCAGGATATAGTCAGGTATATGTGGATGGATGTATCAAATATTAAACTCATATGACACAGTAAATCCTGTTTCCTCCACAGAGTGCTGATGCTAAGAGCTTTGACAGTGAGTTGTTTACTCTTAAAAGCAGCTTCTGAGCTACCTTCTGGCCAGCTCTTAGGCAGATGTTTAGCTGGGAGAGAAGGATCCCAGGAGCCCAATGAGAAACAAGGTCACGGTGTGGCCTTTTTTCCCCTCCCATAGCTGCATGCCTGCAGCTACTGGGAAGTGAATTCCAACAGGCACTCGGGCACAGCCAAGAGATGCCTTTGCAAGGCTGAAGTCCGGCTCCTTAATGTTTTTCTTTCAAAGTGTGTAGTTACAGTGAGTGAAGCAGAGAGACTGAGGAGTAGTTTCTCTTCACTCTGTAATGGCAGTGGGGGAATGGGGCAGCATGAGAGACCAAGACATCAAATCCAGTGGCTTATGAGGTTTTGTGTAGTCTGCAGCAGCTGCCATAGACACTGAGAGTCAGGTGAGATGTGCAAGAAGAGAGTGCATTCCAGATAATTTTTCCCATCTTCTCAGCACCTGATTTCAGGTAATTGATCTTAAACTTCTTCATCTCTCTGCACTTCAGTTTTGCAGCAAATAGGCCTATTTGGAATCAAGCACCCCCTCCCCACAGAGCCAGTCCTCTTCCCCACAGACCTGGGCTCCATCTTATGCTCCATAATATTTATGAGGATCATACGAAGGCTTGTGGGGTTATTTGTGAACATTATGAAAAAGAAGTTGGAGGTGGAAGCCTTATTTCACATGATTTAGCTTCTGGGAAGCTTCACAGATGAGGAATCTAGGAGGTTTCCCCAGATATATAAGAATACTCAGTCTTAAAAGACTGCCTTCACAGCAGTCAAATAAAAATTATTTGATATAAAAGGGTCATAAAGACTTACTGTGTTTTGGTTTTTTTAATTTATTCCTCGCTCTGTAATTATGGTGGTGGAAAATAAGACCTTCAACTTAAAGGAATACTTCAATTGTTATATCTCAAAAAAACCAGAGACTGAGTGCATCAAACAGCTATATTAGAATGGACTGTTGAGAAGCAGTAGTCTGGTTAGCTCTTTTAAGTGTTACATCATTGGCATTATTAATACTTTTGCCTGTAAGCAGTCCTTTTATCTTCTCTAGAACTCCAGTAAATCTACTCATGTGGGTAAGGGAGTAGCCTTCCTCTGCTGAGCCTACTCAAACAGGTGAGGAGGCATATTGGGTTCAATAAGAGCTAGTCTTGTGCATAAAGATTAATCACCTCACTAAGCATTCAAAAGATTTAAGGAGAAAGTCAGCCCTTTTTGATTCTGTCCTTATATTGATTTTGGGGAAACTGCTAAATTTAGAGCAATTAGATACATTGAAAGTAATTAAATGCAAAAGTGCTGTAGCAATTAAAATGGGAGTCCATGCTGCATATAGAGCAGTTCAAGCATTTTATGGTGTTTCTTAGTTTCCTTAAAAATTGCAAGAGTTTTTCAAGATTGATGTCCTCTGGCATGATGCACCCCCTTATTTATTTTTTTTTTTATATGGACCGTGGTGTTCCTCACTGGTTTCTGCTGTTAAGTAAAATCTGAGCTTTTTTTTTTTTTTAAAGTTAGTATGGACATAATAATTTTGAGTCACAGTGTATTGCACATGCCCAGAACAGCCTCGATCATTTCCAAATTCAAGGACTAATAAAAATTGGAAGCACTCCAGTAACTTTAAATTACTTTGCACATTGAAGAGTGATTTAAAATCATTGAGCTGATTCAATTTTTTTTTATATATGCACTTCAATTTGGAAGTGAGTCAGACGGACAGTAGTGTGCTGAAGAGGTTCGAGACATATTGAACTAATTTAAACATTTTTAATTCAAGAAAGAGAGAAAGGAGGGGTAATGAGGTTCCTAATAGGAACCAAGAGAACACCCCCCCATTTACTGCCACTGTGTGGTCAGGAGCAGGATGATAAAGGAGTGAAGGAGTGACCAACACCATCAAGGAACCAGCTTTTTTATTATTAGTTATATAAAGGATTGCCAAAGCTGGTGGGATCTGGAAAAAGCCCTGTGATGATGCTTTATTTACTACAACTATTGTTTTCAAAGAGATTTTCACACCTGTGCATATTTTGTTTTCCTCCTGCAGACAGATGAAAAACGGGAGGACTGACTGACTTGGGGCAAAACACACACACGTGTGTGCATGCACGTGTACAAATGTGGGCAGTGAGTGATTTGGCTTCACAACATTTGCTACCTGACACTGTATGTGTGCAGAAAGAAAAAGGCTGGCATATGGAACTGCCTGGCAGGATGTGAATATTAGTTCAGCATTCATGCATGTGTGCATAAAATTAAAATAAGAAAATGCTTCCATTCTGCAAGACAGTGACATGGTGACCATTCCAAGGTTAGTGGAATCTCCCCGTTAATAAGGTGACCTAGTTCTCCATAATAGTTATAGAGCGGAAATGTGTGATATTAGTATCCTAGTTGGGTTTATTTTTGTTTTTTTTGTTTTTTTTTTTTTCTTTTTAACAGACAACAGACTAAAGCCTTCACATAAATTTTACAGGTAAAGTGGGATAAAAAAACTCACAACACAGAAACAGAAAAAAAAAACCCAACAAAACAACCCAAAGACTGACTTGGTAAAGAGGCCAGTAGGTTTTACTTGACTCTTCATGTAGAAACAAACATGTCTGTCCATTTTAGAGGAATCAAATAAATTTTTGAGAGAGAGAGATGTTTGAATGCATCCCTTTCCTTGGAATATTAAATCTCCCTTTGAGTATTGGGGATTCTGTATTAATCCAAATTTGACATTGTCAGCAGCAGTCTCTGATTCTAGTTACAGGAAAAAAAATAGAAATAAGAGCTGGCATATTGTGGGATATTGTACTCAAAATTCCAGTAGCAGGTGAAAGGTGGGATTTCTTCCTTGTTCTCTGCCATGTATTTTCCTCACATCCAGGGAATTTCACAGTAGGTCAGGAATTCATTAAGTTAAAACTTGACTTCAACAATAAAAATCATGCCGTGTTTTGTCCACGTTTCCATAGCAGTTCTTGCTGTGGCTGTTTGTTGGCATAAGCACCTCACATCAGCCTTTACTAGATATTCTACCTTTAGACAGAGTCCCATACCTTGGGATGAGCAGACTGGCTGCTTAATTTGACTGAGCAGTTGTGGGCATTTTAACTTCGTGGCACTAAGCTGGGTAAGCTTCTTATAACCATGTATTTAACAATGGATAGCTGACAAGATGTGAAAGATGTTTTTTCTTTTTAAAGCTATGTTTTGCTTCTGTTGCCTTACTCAGCTCCTTTAAGGTGTGCTCTAAGGTGACCCTGCTTTTAGTGGTAAACCACTCAACCACTGAGCGTCTGTAACTGTGGAAAGAGAAGGCTTTCATATAGAATACTCTTTGTTTTCCATTTCCCATCAAGAAGATGTTTTGCATTCTCACCATGGAAATCCAGGGGCCAAGCTTTTATCACATTAACTATCTCCATGCTTTCCCAACATTCTGTGGCAATAATAATCCTTTTGCTTCCAGAGAGGACTGAAGCATGCCCCAGTTTTCCAGAGTATCAGCAATCTCAGATTTCTGATTCTCTTTTTTATTTTGTTGTTTCTTATTTTGTGTTTCCATTGGTTGATCATATCCTAAGAGTACCCACCAACCTTTAACTCTGTTCAGCAATACCCATCTTTAGATCCTGTTTAGGAATGAGATTTTTTCTTCCCAGTACTTGTGACAGAACATAATATAAGGATATAAATAGGAGGAGAGGGTTTGTAAGTTTAAGACCTATCTACATGTGCCACGTTGGGCTCATCCATGACAATTGTCTCATATTCAGGCTGTAGTTGGCTTTCCTTCTTCCTCTTGGGTTTGAATGCAAGCAGGAAACCTGATACAGAGGGCTGGCACATGGGGAATCCCTCAGCAGAACCCAGATGCTCCTAGATAAGTAACAACTGGAGATTAGCTTTAGGCAGCCATGGATTGCCCTTTATGGTCTATGTTGCAACAACTTATGTTTGGGAAATTTCAGAAGGCCGCGCTGCTTTTCATCATTCTGTTTATTCTGTTTTCATTGATTGTGTGGAGTTTTTGATCTCAAGTATGTCTTTCTTAGGGTGTTTTCTAGTTCTTACCCTCTTTTCCTGAGCTCCTGGGGGTTTGATGGTATGTTGTTTTAATTTCTATCAAATTAGATAGCCTCTCCGACACTGCAATAATTATTGGCCTATAAATGGCTTCTTTACTTGAAGTCATTAGGAGATTTTCCAGCCCAGCAGGGTACAAAGGAATGACCCACTGACAGGCCTCAACTGTTAAACATTTAGTGAGGGGAATCCAGCACTCTCATGAATCTGATCCTAACTCAGACAAAACATTCTTGGTTTATGCATTAAATCTTGCTTTTGCACTTTTCTCAGAAAGGTTATGCATGTTTTCACTTCAACAAACAAATACCCCACTCTAAAAATCTATCCTGGTATAAACCCCAGTTCTGCCCCTGATAGCATTTGCTCAAAACCAGTACAAATATATAGCCCTCAAAGTGGATTTTTCACACTCAAAGACAGCATTGTCAACTCACCTTTTAAAACTACTTGGGGTTTCTTTAAAAAGGTGCTGTATCTTGCAGAGGCAGCAAAACAATATAGTAGATATGGTGGCTATTCATTTTCATTTAGCAGATAAATCAATACTCACATAAAGTCTGAGTAACTTGTTGGCACTAAACTATGCAGCCTCATTTTTACTAAAATTTGTCAAGCTTCGAGCATGTGGGCTTTTTTATTTCTTTAAAAGGGAATACGTGTTTTCATGTTGCATTACACGAAATTGATACTAATAATAAACAGCAATAATCAAGTTATTAATCTTCTCTGCATAGTCTAAGGGAAGGGGTTTTTCTCAACATAAATAGAGTAAGTAGAATTCAAAGAAAAATCTCCACTGAACCTTTGTGTGTGTTTGAGAGAGGGATGTTTCATACTCTGTAGTTTACAGATGTATGTTATACTGTACACACCGTCTGCAAGCACTTTAGAAAATCCTGGATGCTTAGCATAGTCTTAAATCAGGCGTGTTGCCAATTGTGGATTAAGTAGAGGATAGCTGGGTCATTTTCCGAGGAGTTCCTTTACAGTTCAGCCTTTTTTCTTGGTGTTAATGCTTTTACCGCTGTTGGGTGAAGGGAGGAGAGGCTTGGAATACCCTGCCCTAGGGCCTCCTAAACTGTTCATCTGTCATGGATCATGTCATGGAACAGAAATGTTTGTTTTTGCTCCCATTCATTTCAACTGGCAGCCAGTTATTATTAGAATGAAAAATTAAGCTATTATGCAGTGGAAGCCTTGCTGGCTCTATCAAATTTATGGAGTTAATACAGCAAAATTATCCTTTATAGCGGGTATAAGCAGCTGTATATATAATGCAGGCCCCTTCTTGATCAGTCCAAATACAAAATGGCAGCCTTGTTTTCATTATCAGCGTTAAAGCTTGATATAATATGTCACCTTATTTCAGAAACTTCAAGGGAGCAGTTAATAAATGAAGAGTACTGTGAGTGACTTGGTTAGACATTTAAGTCCATCCTCTGATTTTCAGGGTCTGTAGAAATGCTGAGTTGTTCTCAGAAACAGGGAAATTGTAGAATTTCTTAGGACTTTCTACATTGTTTATTTTCAAGTGTGCTTGACTTTGTTTCCAGGGGTGCTCTTTGAGTGGTTTTATTCATTTATTTATTTTAAATGGGGAAATTAGCTATATCTTTACAAACAAAAGAGAGGTGTCAATATTTTTATCAAGCTTCATATCCTCTTGAGAATCTGGGCTCTCAAAGTCTAATGATTCATGCACCCTTAGACATAAAGCATTCACGAGGGGCAGGGTGCCTGGTGAGAATAGAAGGGGATGAACTGCACAAAAGGCAGAAAGGCAAATGAATAAATGAGAGGCACAGCCAAGAGGGAAAGAGTTTTAATAATAATTGTGTTCTTGAAGTTGTAGCTCCCCCATAAGTTGTACATGGAGGGCAATCTGTTGTTCTAAATTCAGTTTTCCTTCTCTCTAAAGAAATTCCAGATACACCTCAGTAATGCAGACACCTCTACCATGCCACTGCAGTATGGGAGATATTTATGATGCCAAGATTTTGTCCCCACTTTCTTCCCTCTGAAAATAATTGTAGTAAAGTTTTCAAGTTGGGGTTAAATGGCCAATCTACACAGATATGGGATTGTCTTTGCAACACGCACTCCAGATGTACTGTTTCTGTGCCTTATTGGCACATTTGGGATGGATTTGAAAATAAATAGAAGCAAGTTTCTAGCATCTTGTACGGTGATTAAACCCATCTTTGACACTAAGCAGTTATTGTGCGAGAGTTGTATTGCAGGAAGACAAAACAGAGAAAGAAACACCATCTGAGTGAAAGAGAAGAAATATGATTTTCAAAAGTAAAAGTTCTTAGTGAGAAAACGTAAAGCGCTTGAAATTCTGAGCCATTCAGTCATTCCTGCTGAAATTATCCTTGTGGAGTTTATCAATCTGTGTGTACCACTATCATAGGGGACCAATTAATTGCACTCATAGTTGCCTTTGAGCTATTTTGAAAGTAGAAAGAAGTCATTTTGTTAATGGTTTAAACAGCACTGCAATCATTACGTACAGTTTCTGGCAGATATTGTCTTTATAGTAGATGGAAACACAGAAATACTCCTACGCTTTATGGTTCCTAATGAATTTTGATGAGAAACTAAGAAAAAGGAAATACAATCCAGTAGTTAAATACAATATATAATTATTAAAAATAAAATCTGCTGCACCACAACTCTTGACCAGAACATGATCCTACACAGTATTTAGAGAAATTGCTATGAGGCACAATCTTGAGGAAGGAAAGGAAAAAAATTCTTTTATCAAGTAAAAGTTGCTTGAAAAAGAAACAAAAACCTCATAAAAAGTGGAGCTGGCCAGAATTCACCAGGAGTGGTTCCTCTTCTAATGAACTCCTTGGTTAGCTCCAGCCTGGAGGTGATGCGAGAAGGCAGCTGTGTTTCTACCACAGCTCTCTGCATCCACCTCCTTTTCCTCTGTCCTGAGCCCCACTCTGACTAGCTTCCTCAGGGGCCAGGTACACCTCAGCTTTGCTCATCGCTTGTTTTGTGCCCCTCTGTGTTACAAGGAAGGTGCCTTTTCCCTGGAATCCTTCTGGGAAGCTGCTGCCCTACTTCTTGGTATGGGGAGCATTTCTGGGCAGGACAGGTTTATTCTCTCTTGGGAGGACTTTATTTTTGCTGCTGGGTAGCACCGAGCATGGGACAAGACTCTTCTACTCCTAATTCATGTGGTAAGATCCATGTGAGAGGAATAAGAAGATAGTGATTCTGGCTTTTATTAAAAAGGCCCTTTTGTACAGATGTCATCCAAGGTATGTACAGATTTTTTAATGCCTCCCTTATGGATCCTGCTGTCCTCCAAGAGTTGTACGGGCAGGCTGAAATGCAAAACATAATCAGGCCTCCAGTAGTGATAAAGTGAAATAAATGGATACACAAAGAACTTATTTATTGGTGAGAGGCAAAAGCTATAAAACTGTGTGTGGGGATGCTGCCAATCTCAAAACACAGAATATCTCATTCTTCTTCAGCAGTAGTAGGAACACAAGGAGATGTTTGCAAGTTTTGTCACAGGCACTAATTTCTCTTTATACCTTGGTGCTTTTATAAGATATCATGAAACCTTTAAGGAGGATTTAAGTCAATTTGGAAAGATTCACCTACTGAACTACTAATAGTGGTCTCTTCTGTGATTATCTAGGGAGAGCGTAGAGATTTTACATTTAAACAATGACACAGCCACTTCTCACAGAGGTCATGAGTGCCAAGGAAAGCCAACAGCACTTTGATTTTTATTAATATCCCGTAATCCAGAATTTGCAATGAAATGGAAGTTAAGATATTGTTCAACTTTAGATAAATCTTAAGGTCAGAAACTGAAAAAATGCATAGGCGAATGAGTCTTGTGAGTTTTGGAAGTGCATAAATCCTGGGGATTGTGTTATTTCTGGCTAAAAGTTTTTCTGTTCATCTTGAAGGGATACGTTCTCATTTTAGCCTATTAATCTCAGTATATCTTTTTTTGACACAGATCTATTAGGAATTTTAGGGACTACAATATAGACTCCAGATGCTAGGTGCTCCTTCATCTTTTTGGTCCACCCTTTAATCCATAACAACCAACACATTTATTTTATGAGCCCTCACAATCAAGAGAGTCTTAATATCCTTTCTGGCAGGTTTTCACTCTTTGATTTCACATTATATGGGGGACTGGATACTTTGAACGTACTTTAGAAACTCTCAAAAGTAAATATTTTATGGTAAGTTCTTTACATCTCCATGGTAAACCCTGTTGTGCTTTTAAAATATGCTCACAGGCATACGTATGGAAATGTAGCTGTATTATGAGCTGAATGATAACACATGACATTGTGTGCTGGTTGCGTGTTATGGGTTGACAAGGCTGATTGTTTCAGACACAGTGACCAAACCTCACTGGAGACATCCATCATCCAGGGAGAGCCCTCCTCTCCTGCTTTTGTGGCAGTCCTGATAGTCAGTAGTGAAATAAAACACATACAGATCAAACTGCAATATGGGTTGGTACTTGTCTCTCCTCCATCGCTGAGATCTGTTATGGTGAACGTAGCCGTAGGTTTTTTCTGCTCTTAAAATTTCAGGCTATAGATTCTTTTTATTTGCTTTATCTATTTCTCTGAATGAAATTGAATTTTGTGTTTGTTTTCACCCCCATGCCCTAGTTGATAATGTTGGGGTAACAGCAGTCTTACATGAGTGCAGTTCTGATTTTGGTTTTTATTAGGTAGAAAACTGTCCTCCTTTTTGCCTTTTTTTTTTCTTTTTATTGTGTGTGTGCATGTGCCTCTGCATCTCCTTCAGAAATGCAACTGTTAGAATTTGTAAATCCTACCAATGAAAAGATGACACACAGGGAAAAGCAAAGATGTTTACCCATCAGTGAGCTAGACAAACATCTTCATTTCAGTGATTCAGACAACAAATCAAATAAAGAAAGAAACCCTCTGATGAACTCCTCTGCCGCTTCCCTTCATCCAGCTCATCTGATGCTGAAGTGAAATACATTTCTGCAAGTACAGTCAAGCCATAAATTGAACAATGAATATCTTGTCCAGTAAGGCTCATATCCCAGCTGGGGTTTTCAGCAGCTTGAGCAACATTTCTGAGGGGAAGACCTTTATGAAGGAGATTAAGGAGTGCCCGTGTTCGGCAGGCACTGCTCTTTTCCCATATGACTGGAGGAGTAATGACTCTGTCTGTGCAAGATCCTGGCTGCTCTCCTGCATGCAGAGAAAAAGAGGCAGTCAGAGTCCACACTATTTATGTGGAGAGCATTTGGGAGTGAGATGGGCTGTACTTTTACCTCCCTCTTTAATCACTGCTCTGGGTTGATCGAAAGGTCCTGAGACAAGTATTTGAAGGTGGTTTTATGCCTTGCTCTTAGTGCTTGTAATCTTAAAAATCCCTGATTTTTATTATTATTATTCTTAAAAATCCCTGATCCCTTCTGCTGAAAAGTACTCGTGTATTTGTGTCCCGTAAGAGGGAATTTGTGCTAAATTTTGGTCAAGACTGTAGGTTCAGTTTCTTATGCAGTCTCTAACAGTGCCAAGGGTACAGAAGCACCCTTGAAAGCCCTCTCCTAGTGATGTGATTTGTACTTTCACTGATATGAGCCTTTGAATATGGTATGCAAGGGAAATGGCTAACAGCACAATTCTAATATGCAATCAAGCTGTTGTCTTACTATATTTTTTTACCTGTTCATCCTCTTTGTTGCTAAATAACTGGCCTCTGCATCAGTATTGGTGGTACTGAGAGGACCCTAGGAAGAGTGCTGAGTCTTGTTGAATTTTGTACACTGAAAAGAACCCATGTGTTGCTGCCCAGTTCTCTGGGTTTTTTGTTTCTGGGGTTTTTTTTATAAGAAAAAGCCTCTTGGATTTTTGCCAGTGGCTTGGAAAGAGGCTGGATTTGGACTACTGCATTTTCTTTCTCAGTCAAGAGACTGTGTCTAAAATTTATTCGGATTTTTTTCAGTGATGACAAAATTTGGGAAAGGAAGGGTACATACCAGTGTTAGTTTGAAGCTATGCTGGTTTAAACCTGTTTTTCTGTTTCAAGTAGTTGTCATATTCCATTTGGTAGCTGCAAATCCATAACAGCAAACACCTTGGAATCTTTGTGGCTTAAGGTTTGGCATGTTATGTGTAGTGTGCTGATGATACAGGAGGTGGGTCTGCAGTAACTGCATGAGGGAGGGCCCAAACACCCAGTTTTAACACACATTGTAAATCTGCTGATGTTGGACTGGCCTTTAGTGCTCAAGAAAAAGGCTCAGGACCCAGAGGACCAGTGCAGTTTTGAGAGCCTGACATTAAAGCCAGTATAGAGGGAGAAAAATCAGCAAGAAAACAGAGTCAGAGTATCCCCTTTGCTAAGATAAATGAATGATTTATTATTAACATCATTGTCCTGCAAATATGGATCAAGACTGAGATTTTTGGTTTTTTTTTCATTCTGGGAGTAGATTTTAGGTTTGGGGACCAGAAAAACCATGTTTTACTGCCATTATCCAGTATTTTAGTAGGGAGAGAGGCTTGAATTCACATTTTCACCATGTATTCTCTACACAGACATGGAAAAGCACAGATGTGCAGATAATGTCACCCACATTTTGCCCTGGCTTCGGGACCATAAGCTAATTTTATAACAATTGATGGTGACTTAAACTAATGTTGCTAGGGTGCTGTCAGTGATGCTGAATAAATAGGGAAGGACTTCAGGAGAGCAGCAAACAGCAGCTGTGACGACTTTTGTTCTGAAGCTACCTCTGCATGCCAGATTTTACCCTCCAGGCACAGCAGCAGAGCACAACTCCCACCTGTTATCTCTCACCATTGAGGCTTGCTTCTTTCTGTTTAAGTTAGGTTAAATATTTCTCCTTTTCCCAGGATTCAGAGCTCATCAGGCCAGCTGTGGTGCACAGTCTTGAAACACAAAACAGCTGGAGACATAATGTGAACAAAGTTCACCTTTTCTTGTTTACATTTGAAAGCTGCTGCACTGTTTATGGGATGATGCATTTGTTTAAATGAATGTCCAGCTATTATTGATTTTTCATCTCCGCCTTTTTTTTTTTCTTATGATTGTGTCACTGGTGTCATGCAGCAGAAATCTCTGTGCTTTAGCACACCTGCTCAGAAATTGACTGTGGAGAGAATTAGGCCATGTTCTCCCTACAATTGCTGTGATGAAACTCAGGCATGGATTTGCCCAAGAGACCCCATGGAGTCTCTCTCTTTCCTTTTGGCATCCCCACAGTTCTCTCTGAATTTGCATCTACCCATTGCACGGTGTAACAAAATGTCAGCTGGGTATGTAGCCTTCTTGCCCTCTTTCTCCTCTTTCTTTTGTGCCTCTGCTCACACTTATATCCTTCTGGGATTGAGTGAGAGGGAGCCAAGAGGCAGTGATAACAATTGACAATTTCAACCTCTTCAAGGGTTTTGGAGGACTGGTGGCACGGTAAGAGTCTCAGTCAATAATTTGATATTCCCAAAAACTTGCACTGAGCTGAGGTTTCAGTTTAGGAACAGCAGATAGTAGCAATGAGAATTGAATTACTGAGGACCTGCTACATCTTTCAGAGGTTTTTATTTTTCCTGCTCATTTACAATTAATGCCTTGTTTTGCTTTGGATTTGTCTACGTTCAGCTTCACACTGCAAACTTTATTATGTTTGCAATATTAACACGATCTATATTAATGCTGTGATCACTTCATTTATTTTTACTACTGTCCCAAAAGAGGTGTTTCAACCCTTGAAGTTTTTTAGGTCTGGTTGAGGAAAGACGGAAATTGCCCTGGTGTGCAAGTACCGTACTCGAGGCATCAGTGTTAAACATCAGGTGATCTCAATTGGTGGGATGAGGCCCTATTCTGTGGTTAGAAGTGGTTCTTCTCCCCACCACCACTGTGGAATAACTTACTTAGAAGGAAAGTTTCTTCTCTTTTCAGAGAAAAGTTGGCTCATGCCTTAAAACTGGGAGATTTATGTTCTTTAAAATGTGTGTGGGTTTTTTAATCCTGTTCAGTGTAACTGTAGATGGTCTCCATAGCCATATAAATCCTCCACTGTTCTTTGATTCCAGCCAAGACCTTGGCTTCAGTGGTACCTGGTTGTTATGTGTTCTACTGAGTTACGGTGGAGCTAATCGTGTTTGATATGGCTCCAGAACTCAACTCAGGGAGGAACTCGCTTAAATCCATCCAAAGGACTTACATTGTATAATCTGTGGGTCTTCTCAACAAGCCAACATTCTTAGCAAGCTAAATGTAAGCATAACCTCTGTCTTAGTCTGTTCCTTCTTTTAAGGAGAGATCCTGCACTCCTAAATGGCAATCAAGGTAAATGGAGGTTGAAAATTCTATTGGTTAAGACATAGGCTGAAAGATCTGCAAGTGATGAATTTAATCTGCAAGTGATGAATTTAATCTGCAGGGAAAACTCTTGAGGAGGTTTCTTCTAAAACACTGTGTATGTGAGTGTTTTCAGTTTTGCTTTGTCACTTTTGCATGTCACTTCTCGTCTGGGCTTGTCTACCAGATGCATGATTTTGGGATATTACTCTCGGGAAAAATTGCTCTTGTTCTTTTTCTGTTAAAGAGTCACAGAGGTTACTGACTTTTAGTCTGTGATACTGAATCATTCAATCTGTCCCTAAGACTTTTAGAAGTCTGCTTTCCAGTGGATGGGAAAATCTGAAATTCATTCTTGAAGAGGCTTGAAGCTTCTTTAATAAGAAAATTAGATCACTTTTATCAGCCTTGATGTTTTGCAGTCTAATAAATTAAAATTGTGCATTTCACATCTTCTGTGTTTCACATCTTGGAGAATCTTATAGATTATTTCAAGTCATATTTGGACTTTTGGCCCTTTCCTGCTGGCCCAGAACTTGAGTATAATGGTGCTTGCTTGGTGTTTTCCTTCTTTATGCAGTATAAGCTTAAAGATGGAAAAAAACAAAAAAATGCCAAACAAACCAAAACCATGCAACTCTCCGCATATTTGAAGCGTAAATATGACTGAGATATGAACAGTCAAATATAACTTTTGATCCCCATTATTCCTATTCTTTAGCTATGTAACCATCAGATTCTTGTAAACACGAGAAATCTGTGTTCCGATGAAGCTTGTAAAAGTCACTGAAAGTCCATCTTCTCCTTTTAGTTAGAGTAATTTCAACGTGGAATAACTCAATTTGCTTAATTTGAATTGCATGAGTTGACATAGGTGTGGCTGGGAGCAGAGGCTGGCTAGCACTTCCCAGCACCAGGATATCATGAGGTCACACTTTCTTCTTGGTCCAAAGACAGCTTTGTCTTCATTCCAGGTGAAGCCACACACACAAAAAAAAAAAAAAATTGATTCATAATTTTTTGTTTCTGCACCTGTGTTTTAGTCACAATTAGCATGTAGGGTACAGAGGCATCCAAATACCTTGAGCAACTATAGGAGGTTTAATTATTATTGCCCAATAATGTATTGCTAGGAAAAATAGATGTGAAAGAAAATCCCCTTTCCATTTCTCTGAGAAAGAATAATATTAGATATATAAAGAAGTACACAGAAACCTTGATGAAAATTGCTAAGAATATTTTTTTAAATCTGTCTAACAATAATTTTTTGTATTTGTTCTTAAACGTTTTCACTTCAGATCTTCTCTCTCTGTTCCCACAAACAATTCACAGAAGTGTAATAAACGAAACTGGACTCAAAAAACCCCCTAACTTCTATAAGTAGGAGGTAAAATAAACTTTTGCCTATTCCAATAATTCTTTGAAATATTGCTTTTATAAAAAAAAGAGGGAAAAAATTCACCACCTAAAGAAAGGACAGAGATTGAGACCAGTAAGAGTCGTATAATGGGGGAAGTATGCTCCCTTTCATTTTCATGGAATTCTTGCCAGAAATAATTACTAATAACTGCAAATACTTTTTCTGCAAAGGAATTTGGAATCTTTCTGAAATGGGGTGAACTCATTGACAAGATTTAGTTAGTTAATTAGTTAGTTTAGTAGAATATGTATACTTCTTTCCTGCTTTGCAGAAGAACTAGAAACTTCTCCCTGAAGTTTTTAGGAATATAAATAAGCCCACAGGGGTTTATATTTTAACACTTTCTATTCTGTGTTAATCTATACTACCATTGCTGAATATGTTGTGTTGCATCTATTGAGTTTTTGTCTGTGCAATTTCTCAGACACTGATGGATATAAACTGAAGATTTATGGCCTTATTAGTTTATATCTGGACTTCTTAGAGTGTATCCCTATGTTAATAATGACCTTTTCAAAATGAAATATAATAAATTTTTAACATTCTAGTATCTAATATTAAATTTATTTAAAATATTTCAGAGTATTTTAATGTAAACAACTCTTTTTAATAAAGAAAAAATTTACTTTAAAACATTTGAGAACTTTGTAATTCAGAAATATTTTTAGCACCAGATTTTTATAGATTTTTTTTTTAATTAATGCAGTGATTTATGAATCACTAAGCTGAGCTGAGCATCCCCTTGTTTACTTTGGGCAAACTGAGTGACAAAAGTAGACTGTTCAATGGCATTTTCCTGTACCAAGCAGTTTTCATTATCTCACAACATATTTATGGCATGGCAATATAAGTTGAAGTAGATTGTATTGGCACTGCCAGCATTAGTAAAATATTCCATTTGTAATACATCCACCACTGCAGCTCTTCATTGTATTACCAGTGGAATTTTCAAAATATGCATCATTGACATAAGTCTTCTCTCCCCAAAGTAAGTGGAAATTTTAGATGCTGAAATAAGAGCAGAATTTAACTAGTGAGAACTTTTGAAATGGCAAGTCGAATACAGAGTAATAATTTTTTTTAATATAAAAGATTGTGCTGTCTAACGAAGTTTAATGAATATTCTTAAAGATGTGCAATTGCACATTTGCATAGCCATTTTACACTTTCTTAAAGTATTTCGATAGCTACGTGACAAAAATGGTATCAGATGTAGTACCTTTGTCAATACGGTGAAGTTAATTTACCCTCTCTAGCATGTCTGCTCTGTGATCCTCTCTTAGAGTCATAATATTTCTTCCATACTGGCTGGATTCAGGGTACAACATAGACTGTCTGGGAATAAATCAGGATTATGTAGAGCAAGTGGCTGTTATTTATGGGACCATTGTTCACTGGCGAAGAAGTTGAAGTGTATGTAGCTGATATGATGGGAACAGTGAGGAGGAGGCCCCTGAGACTGCAGGAGACGTTTTCCTTTTCTCACTTCCCTGCCTGGCACCTGAAGAAGAAATTTTAAGGCAAGGCCTGCTTTGTCTCTGCAGCTTCAGACAGAAGCCGACCCACTGGAGATGCAGGCAGGAGAGAATTTAGCTGTTAAAGTCAAAGAAATATTTTCTGATTAGGTGTGAACTGATTTTATTATTTTTCCCTAACAGCTTATAAAGTGACCCACTTTAGGTAACTTTTTATGAAGTATCAAAAAGCACTTATCCAATGCCAGAGCAGCTGCTGACAAATTTCAAGCTTTTATTTCAAAGCATGAAACAGTTAAGTGGTTGGAAGAATACTTTTAAGCATGAGAAAAGCAAAGTAATGTGAAGGGCTGTGCATTTATTTTGAGATGTCTGCAGTCCCAGTTCTCATGAATTTTTACTGGTGTGGTGATCCAGCCAGTTCACATGATACTTCCCAGCTTCCATCTCAGTATTTCTCTGAATACAAATAAAATCAACAAACCCCAAAATCAAACCACCAGCTCCCCCAAATCTCAGTGTAAAACGAACCCACCAATTTGAAGAATTTCCTTCCCAGTGACTGCATTTGTCTGAAAGCAGTGTTTTAAAATGGGAAATGTAAGTTGGTCTGCCTGATAGGTGCTGTGGCTATTTCTTCTGCTTGCAGACGCAGCAGAGAGCTAAAATTCTGATTTTGCTGTGTAAGGACACACCAAAAAGGATCAAACTGATTTCATTTAGATAACACAAAGAGATGAAGTTCCTCAATAGCAAGTCCCATGAAAGGTCAGCATGCCAACAGTTATGTATTTTGAAGCTTTGTTATTTATAAAATAAAGTCATTTTTGAGTCAAAGTTCAGATCTTATGAACACTTATCCCCCACAATATATGGTAAAGTTAAGCAAGTTTACAGGATGTTCCCAAGTAATTTTCACCTGTGATTAGTTTAATTTAGCTTCTTTGATTTTTGAGGGTTTAGATATAAACTTTGGAAAGCTTTCTGGAGTGATTGCTTCTTGGTCCTATGAGATGTCTTTCAGCTGAGCGCTGGAAAATCAAGACGACTAAAATCACTGGGAGGGAACATGGCTTAAAGGAGTTTAGCATTGCAGACCCAACTTTCCTTTCTCTCTGGGAATAATTTTACTGGAAATTGATTTGCACTTTAAAAAAATGAAATTTGCCTGACTTGTTACGTAGCATGTGTTTTCTTTTAGGGAAAAATTCCAAATACTCATGAATATTCAGGGTCTCCTTGATCTGAGATGTTGTTGATGGTAGGCCTCCCTGAAACACCCTGTGTTACAGAAACTTAAATTTATAAACCAAACTCGTTCCCTTGATAAATAATCATTAAAATTAGAATATTTTGAGGAACATTTAGAAAGGGGAAAATCTGAACTGATTCAATCTCAACTGATCACTCATTCTCACTTTAAAAAAAAAAGGTCAGTCAATACCACTTATCAGATTTTCTGCAAACAAGAAGAGTGGAGAAAGACTTGTAGAGTTGCATATAAATGACAGCTTTGGTGCAGTCTAAGAGTTATTAGAAGACATAGCACAGACTTAACTCTCAAACTCGACCCAGTGCACCATCAGGGCTGTCTATCAGAAAACAGAACAACCAATGACACAGCAGTGAAGTCTTGAATGTTGTGGTATATTTTGGATATTCTCTTGATCAAAGTATGATGGATTCCTAAGGTAGGAGCTGAAAATACTTCTCTGTAGAAATGAATCTTGACCACAGTAGATGGAAAAGGGAAATGATGATTGAGTAATGCTGATTCTGCTAAAGAGCTCCAGTTATATATTAAGGCAGTAAAACTCCCTATGAAACATGGGAGGAATGTATTACTAGTTAATTACAACAGCAAGATATGCCATTGAAGGGATTATTACCATATTTTATGATGACTGTTTTATCATCTCCTTGTTTATACTTTCCTTTGGTAATGAACTTACCTTCAGAAGTTTGAAATATCTAATATTTGAGCACTAAATATTGTACCCCTTCTATTTGGGAGGAGTAGTTCTTAATATATGGAATAAGAACACAACTTCAGATGAAAAGAAAACCCAGATGAGAAAACGGCAGTTTCAATAATTATATGTAGCGTCCATGGATCAACGGTGATGTGGTTGTTTCAGTTTAGTTTTCCTGGTGATGATGAGGTATATGAAGCAATTTTTAAATTTTTTTTTATTTTTTTATTTTTTTTGCAATGAAAAGAAATTCTGTTCCAGCCAATGTGGCCTGTGAAGCTGTTGAATTCCCAGGCCAGTTTCTCGTCAAATGTGGATGCCTGAAAGATGAACATCTCTTGTTTTAAGTAGTTGGACAACTGTTTGATTGCTCCTTCTATAGGAAAATAATCTCTTCATGGATGGCTATAAGTGGCATCATTTTTCCTTTGGATTCCCATTGCTGTTTTCTGTATATATTACACATCTGGACTGTAATGGAAACTTGCTCATTCCTCTGAAACATCTGTTGTGTCCGGCTGCAGTGAAGACCTACTGTTATTTTTTGCTCTGCACTCCATAATTGTATTAAATCTTTGTCTAGTGCCCTCTGTTCCAGGTACAACCAATTTAAAATCATGCAGAAGTAATTAATATTTCTGCAGAAAATGTTACCTTATTTCACAACCAGGGGTTTTATTTTGTTTTGTTTTAAAAAGCAAGGTGAAAAAAGGCAATTCAATGAAAAAGCAGAAAGAGCTTATGTAAATATCTAAGGAGAAAAATGTTAGGAAGTTTCCATCTGGAAAAAAAGATTGTTCCTTTCTTCAGTTTAAAGGTATCAATCTGGTTATCCTGTTTATGCAGCTGCTCATAAAAAGGCCTTAAACACCCTCCCTTCCCTCCCAAACCTCCAGGAAAACAAAAAACCAAAAAAGGGTAATAATGTAATGGATTCTTCTAGTAAGAAGAGGAAGGAAAATGAAACAAAGGATAAATTATAGAATTTCAGGCTCATGGTGGTTTCTGCTGTTAAACCCTGGTGAGGGCAGAGAGAAGTGATGGCACGTATTGGTCATCTCTGGAGCTCGGAGCTTACTCAGTGAGAGGCTCTCACCTAAACTGGTGAGAAAGAAAAACCTTTTATCTCCACAAACTCAGCTCTGCACACCTAGAGGAGGCTCTGTGTCCCACCATTGATGTGATCCAGTGAGAATAACCACATGACTCTGGACTAATTTTTCTGCTAGTTTTTCCTTCTCTCCTCAGGCACCAGATTTCTATTTGGCTGCTTTCTCACCATGGTAGAAGAAAATAAAAGGAAACAAGTGAATTCTGAGAAAGGGAACCAGGATTCGGTGATCTTGAGAGTGAGAAGTAGTAGAAAGCTGCTATAAATTTTCAGACAAAATCTTTGCTTTATTTTATTTTGTAACACCATCAGATCCCATGCACTGTTCTGACACTGTCCTGACATATCAATTGTGTTCCCTCCTGTGCTGAAAAGGATGGCAGACTTGCACTTCATTGCTACAAGACTGTGTGGCTTTGGGGGGGATAGTTTAAGCTCTACCTCTTCTGTCAGTATTCAGGACACAAAGAGAAGTTACCAGTTATTATTTTATTTTATAGCAGATCAAAGCTGGAGAGTGCAAGAGAGATACTCCCACACAGGAAAACCAGATGCATTTTACAAATACCTAAAATGTGCTATCAGAGCATTAAATATTTACCAGTGAGTGTCTGCCCATTGTGTACTTTGGTATATTTAATTTCTTTTTATTGTTATTGTCTGTCTGGATTCGGACTTATCTCCTTGGCCAAAGATAAAGGATGATTTGTGTCACGAACACACGGCATGTGAAGCAGTGCTTAGGTTTTTCTTGAGATTCAATTAATGAGGTAAGGAAAGGGCAGAGGTATGGAAAAAGGCTTTGCTAAGCTGCCTTTTAAATTTCATACCATACTGAAAATGGAACTCTGTCAGGAATAGTTTTGGTTTTGAAGGTCTGCTCTGTGTTAGCAGTACAAGAGGCAGCTGCCTAAAATAAGAAAATATTAGGAGGGTGTTTGGGGGCTGTTTATGGAGGGCAGGGCAGGGAGCTGTGGGTGGTGTGCGCTTCCCAGGCTCTTAAGGGCAGCAGGGACCACAGAGTTCGTGCTGGTAACAAGTGGATGCTAACATACCAATGCATTTTTACTTCTCCACAAAGTATTAAGGCTAGAGAGTTGCAGACTGTTTGTGACACATGGTAATTTGTTGAAAATCACTATTTGCAAAATAGAGGGGACCTGTTATATTAACAGAACTGACAAGAAAATAAACACCCATTTTTGGTTTTGATGTTGTTTGGTGGTTTTGTTGGTCTTTTTGTTTGTTTGTTTGTCTTTTTTAAATCAACAACCTTTGACACTAGGAGAGATAGACACAATGTTGGCTATTACTTAGCAAACCAAATGTATTTAAATGCACTGTCTCTGATATTTAATAAATACTGTAGTGTAGCTTTTTTGTGGCTAATAAAACTTGGTTTACATTACACCCCTTGCCTGCTATGATTTGCTTCCTAGGGCTCACTTAGAGTGCATTAAGAAGCTGCACACAAGATCAGTGTGATTTGCTGCAAAACTTAAATAATTCATTTATGCACCACTGCTCTCAGACAGTGTTTTTACAAACGCTGTAATGAGACAAGCTGTGAAATGTTTTACATGGTGGAAATGAGGTCTGCTACTCAAAAAAAGTCTTTCTGCACAGATTTGATTCCTTGAAGTCTTCAAGAGGACTTTCCAAGCGCTGTGGTGTAGACTTCCAAAGCACACTGATGTGGCTGTTTTCCCTAACTCAGCAGTATCTCTTACTTCCAGTACTTCCAGTGTTTTCACTGGAGGACCTAAAATGAGCATGGGATACTTAAGGAGTGCAGAGTAGAAACTCTAGTCCATTATTCTGGAACAAGGCCCTTCCTGACTTTGACTATGCCTTATCTACCACACGGATATTTGTTCTTTCTCTGCTCTCTGCAGTACACTTGACTTTTTAATAATGGGCATGGAAGGAATTGGAATGATCAAAGTTAAAATACACCAGAACTGAGCTTTACTGTCAAGATTGTTGACAACTCCCCTGATGTTCTCTCTGAATTCTTGTCCTCTGGAGTTGTGTTCCTTCTGTGCAGCCATAACCTTTAATACCCTCTGCAAAATTCTTATTGTCATGCAGAAGAGCTTAAAATTATGTCCTGCACCTGCACTTTCAGGAAGCAGTTTTCCTGATAGGAAGTATCTCTATTATTTACACAAAATTTTAGAATGATTTGTACTTCTCTTACTCTACTAATCTGGATGGAGAAGGGGGGATGGTGCTTGGCGTTTGGTGAAGGAAGGGTGACCTCTCTGTCATTTTTTGGTGTGTATTAAGCTACAGCTGTTAACTAAAGGATCAGATCTAATTTTTTCTACAGGAAGAGCAAATTACAGAAGAATTAAAACTTAAACGAATTAGTCCTAAATTAGTAATTGGGTAAGAATAATCTGTTTACAGCATGTATCTGACTTTGCCAGGAAAAGTATCCAACAGTTTATTTTCCCCATGCACATCTCAGCCCTGACTTAGAGCTTAAGATGAGACAGGGGAAAAACCTAGGTGTAACTGAGACTGCTGGGTGACTTTATTCGGAATTTGTAACTAATTGGAAGAATGTGCAATTAGAAGCAGATTTTAATTCTTAGTATTAAGACAAAAGGTCATTTTTTCATAATTTCTTAATGTGTCAAATTTGCTTTAGAGTCTTTTGCTAGAAAATATTTTGTGATTGCCTGTAGTTTTGCATAGCCATTATAAAACTTTAAGTGTGCAAGGGAGATTAATGTTTAACAGAATGAAAGCTGGAGCAAAAGGAAGAAAACAAAATTCTTGGGCTACTGCTAGGTAGAAATCCTTTTGCATTTGCTAGCTCTCCTGTGAGCATTCCCCCCTCTTCTCAACCAGACTTGAATCTGAGAAAATTACCATCTGTGCATAGATATGCAGGAAATGAGCTAAATTTGTAGTGTAAACATTTTCAAATGAATATTTGCACAGTACAGTCTCTCAGCAATGCATTACCCTCTTTCATTTGGTAATCAACACATATCCCTTATGAGTTGTGTTGAAAGAGAAGAGAGTGACTCTCACTAAACTCTAATTATCCTTTCCTTCCTCCTGGGAAGAGCTCTTTCTAAGCTCCCTTTTGTGAGCTGCTCTGCCTTTCACAATCCTTCTACCTCTAGATCACTCTTTCTCCTTATTTTGCCTCAAAGTGCACTGTAGGATGTGAGGACACAAACCCAGGCAGCTCCATGTAGGGATGTCTGCTGAATTCCAGGTACGATTCCCAGACCGTCACAAAGCCTCGGTGAGATTCAGAGAAACTAACTTTCAGCTGAGTTTTTATGCAGGACACGGGTTTGTGGTAATACATAAATATTTCTTGGCTTAGGACTGGGAGAATGGCATATTTCCATTAGCCTGGAAGTATTTTTGACTCAATTCAATCTGTAGCAACATGAGTCAGCTGTTTCTGCTAAACAGTGTTTCTAATTCAGCCTTCTTCCTAATAAGCACGTACGTATAACGTGAGCTTCCTACACCGATTAATCTGTGTTTCCTCCATATGGTTTGTAGATTTTTATTTTCTTTTAATTCACTGCAAGCTGCTGAATAGTAAAATGCAGTCAAGATCATGTTCTAGCAAAAAACGGACTCCAGCTGAAGTTGCCAGGGAATTGCCAAAATTAGCATATCCTGGTCGTTTTGGGAAAGGAATTTTTCAGCCCATCCATCTGACTACTAGGGCTTGAAAATGGATAAAGTTTTGAGTAGTCCTGTATAGGAGCACTTTTCTGAGTAAATTTCTGAAGGCAGGGTTTGTAGGAGAAGAAAGCTGGACCAAAGCTCACTGAAGCTGGTTCAGAAGGACAAAGAAATAGGGCCTGTGGAGTTGTCCCAGGATCACTCAGCTGAGATACTGCACCTCGGCAGAAAGAGGCAGAAAGACGGGACATCAGAAGATGGGGAAAATCTGTGTTAAGTATAATATTGAACTTCACAGGTTTGGAAGAAAATACTTTGTATTTGGGGAGGGTAGGAATTTACAGGCTGCGTGTAGAAAAGAATTATTTGCTAATTTTAATGTGCAATTAGAGCGTTAAAGTGATACCAGCAATGTTTTTCTGTTCCTGCCTCTGGGCTATCACAGTAAAGCTGTAGCCCTATTTATGTGCATGCACGGATGCAGAGAATACAAAGACAAAAAGGGGTGCACACGTGTATGGTAAAGCACTGCAAAATCTATCCACTCCCCTCCCCTTCCAGAAACATTGATTAACACCCTCTTCTCCCACTTACAAAAAAATAAAACCGAACAGAATAAATCCTTTTCCTTTAGTATCAATGCAATCTAATGGCATAGTTTTTCTCCTTCAAGCAGGGGGAATGTTAATTCCTGGAAAGCATTTTATACAAATTGAAGTCCTTTCTCCTTCCAAATGTAATTTTTAACAAATCAATCTCTCTCCCAGCAAACCAAGGTGAACAAATACATATACAAAACAATTAAATTGCTTTTTTCTTATTATGAGAGTTTGTTTGGTTTGCAAAACCAAGCTGGAATATTTATACCCTCCCTTTTAGGGAAGGTCAGCAGATATATACTCAATTACCTATTTGTACGTGTTAAATCAAATGACTCTATATTCAATATTTTGTTTTTTAATTTTGTCTGAGCAGGAAGCTGGAAATCCAAATTAATGGCTCTTCCCCAGTGACATAAATTCTGCGAGGTGTTTGCAGCTTGCTTGCCTCGTTAAAGTGCTCTGACATGATTGATAACCCTTGTCCTCCCTGACTGTGAAGGCTGCTCAGCAGAGGCAAGTAGACCATGCAGAGAACTTGTACTAGGATCCAAATTCAAGATGTTTTCATTTTTTCTACTTCCAGGTTGTGAGGAATGGTTTCTAAATAGGTTGGTACCCTTCTTGTTTCCTCACTAACAGCTGCTGTTGGACATGATAATATACCAAAGTCACTGCAGCTGAGCAAGGAAAAGTAAAGCTTGTCCCTGTGAGGTATCTGGGGGCAGAAAAGTCCCTTCTGCTGGGGGGAGCTGCTGTTCTGGGAACATCTTGTGAATACACCCTGTACTGTTATATGGTTTGGGTATTTTAACATGCATGTCCCATTTTTCCCACTTTCTGTGTTTACCTGTGCACTGACTGGTTGGACTTTGAATTTACAAAGCCAGATTTCTTCCAGAGAATCATAAAGTTGCCGTAACAAAAATCCAGACAATAAACATTTCAAACTGCTTTTCACCATCCTTTTAGTGTTCAGTTAATTTTTGCAAGCAATGATTGACCCTTGTCTCATTCCAAGACAGTTTTTACTCCAAGAGACTGGGAATCTGACTGACCAGTGCAGGCAAGATGAGGTGTGAACACCCTGGGAAAAACTTCTGTTAATTTTAGTGCTTGGCTTTAATCTCACACTCTTTTTCCCACTGTACAATACTGAGGCAGAGAGTGGATTTTTCCTCTGTGGCTTAACATTTGTGAGGCTTGTGGCTTTGCTAAGGGGTAGCTTGCAATTCATATTATTGGGATTTTTTTTGTAATGCAGCAATTCAGTCCCTCCCAATTTGTTCAAAACAGGATGTTAACTTGAGCAATGGGCATTATGTGCAGCAAGTCCTCAGTAAGTTGTAACTGAAAATAGATTAAACATCAGATACCAATTATCTTGGTCTGGCAATCCACACAAAAATTAGGACAACAGTCTGAAGTGTTTGGTCTTCAAATAATGAATATGAAACATTTAATGAAATTCCCAGAGCTTTGAGTATTAATCCAAATCAAGGATAAAATTGTCCAAAATCCTTTGCAAAGGACTGAAGAAATGAATAGTACCAGTCACCTGTGGCCGCTGATGTGGCTGGAATCCCAGCAGAGGTACCTGTGCTGCAGCATAGACACATCTCTCTAATCAATGTTACTGCTACTTTTTATTTTGTCTTTAGGCAGAAGCAGGAAGCAAATGTAAGTAAAAGAGCCATGCACATTGCTCTTTCCATAATCCTTGTGCTCTGAACCACTTTTCCCCCATAGGCTATTAGTGTCTTTGAATAAGTATCCAGTTCTTTTCAATAAACACTGTGCATCTGAAGTTAAAGTGGCTACTAGTAACTGAAGTGACAGCTACTCAACTGCTAGCAAGCAAGAGACGCTTGCTAAACCTAAGATGTCACATCATTTTTGTAGCTTCATTTCAAAGCTTTTGGAGACTGAAGTGCCATATTTTCAGGCAGAAACAGGTAGTCAACTAGGGTGTTTATTCATTGAAGGTCAGGCTTTTGTATTATGAAACTTCTAGCAGATGTGATAAGCAGTAAATTGCAGATCTATCACCTTCTTTTTTTCTATCCGTTTTTTTTTTTTTTTCCCTGTGAGTGTGTGTGTGAAATCAGCAGAATACTGCCTACATTTGATTTATGGCCCACTTTTGACCAACTCTTATCAGGCTCCCACAAGCCCTTTTCTGATGCAGCTCGTGTCTGAATGACAATAGACAACCAGTGCCATTATGCTCCAAAATCCCTCTCTGCATTCTAGACACCTAAGATTACATCTGGGCTATTGATTTATTACTGCCCCCCCTGCTTTTTTTCCCCCCACAGGGACCAGTTTGTTCAGCCTGAACAAGATAGACTATTATTAAACTGAGCAAACTACTCCATGTGAACTTGGTAGAGAAATAATCATTTGCAACCACCTTTCTAACCACCCAGGTTCATAAAGAAATGTAGGTGTTGAAATATTAAGACTGTTTATATATGGGTCCCACCATTCGTGTTTGTTCAGATTATATATAATTTATATACATGAAATGAGACCCAACAGGCATTCTGTTGTGTTGGACATTACAGGCATATTGCCTAAAGCACCACAGTATTGCCACCCAATGTACTAAACCCAAATTATTACAAATCTTCGTTATAGAAATACCTACTGTAACACCAACTGTATCTGTGGCAGAGAGGTTTTATGACACAGTTTAGAGCCTCAGCAAAATTTATATATTCTACCAGTAGATTTTTTTTCTTTTCCTTTTTTTGGGGGAGGGAGAGGAAGCTATAAATTTTACAGTACATTGGATTTTTATATCTCCTAAAAATGTACTGTGCAGGATTCACATTTAATATCCCTCAGCTATAGTAATCTCTGTCTTTAGGTCAGTAAGTGAGAAGATACAGACAGGGCTTCTAGTTAAAATGGTTATTATTTTTTTTTTACTTTCTCTTTCCTCCCCCTGCCTCCCACAGGCACACACCTCATCCCTGCATCTTCTTTTAGTTAAAATAGCATTACAAAAGCTGATACACTGATTTGGGCACCACGTGTGAACTCCTCTGGCCTGCTTTTAGGAAACTATGAGCATCAGCACACCAGAATCTTCTGCAGCTGCTCTGAGAAAAGCCTAGAGCATGGCATGGGCTAAACACCACAAACAGAGTCTTTCTAAGGTTTGCTCTCCCTGTTCTTGGTCATGGGGACAGATCTGCTTGACTTTCAAATCGGGCTCCCATGTTCAATATCCTACCTCAAAGGATTTATTTTGTTCTGTCTGCTATTTTTTGTGTTTAAGTGTCTATCATTTCTTGTGTCCTGATAGGCTGTTTTTATTTTTTTTCCCATGTCATGTGGGCAGAAAGTATCACACACAGGCTGTAATTTAAGTATTTTCTTTTAGACTTTTTTTTTTCCTGCTGTGGAGCAGAACACTCTATCAGCAAATAACTAAATAATGCCAGCATCAAGTAGGGGAAAATTAACTTTTGTCATTTATTACTAGATGTCAGGTGTTTATCATGTCATCTGCTCATATTTAAGAATAAAATAGTTCTTATGGGAAAAAGCCTGAACATTTTTCATTTGAAGTTTTATAATTATTCTTGTTTCTTTCTGTGGGCTTTTATTTCTTCTCTGTCCATTCAGGGCTTGATCCTGCCAGATCTCACATTTGTTCCAATAAAACACCTGTGAATATGCTCAATAGCATTTGAAAGCTCAGGTATCCGTGAATGGTTTGAAATACTGAAGTATTTCTGTTTAAAGATAGCTGGTCAATGGGGTGTCTGACTAATGACTATCGCCAAGGTCTTGTAAAAAGTGAAGATATTTTTTCCTATGAAAATCACACCTTTTCAATCTAGTTGAGCATCTAAACACTGGATCGAAAAAAGGAGGTGTGTTAACGCTGAGTACGACTGAGTCTGTTCAGTAGCAAAGAAATAAGTTATAAAGAAATGAATAAATCAGAGTTACACAGACCCACAGATTGCATTGCTATTGGTAACTGAGAGCACTATGGCTCTGCAAGGATACCGGGGAGTTACAATAGTTTCTGGGTAGAGTAGGGAGAATAATTAATGGCTGATGGAAAAGGATGAAATGTTTTTTTTCCTCAGAATGGAGCAAGTAAGAAGGGATGTGGAAGCAGCACAAAACAAGAAGTGGAGAGTCAAGCAAACTGAAATATGGCAGGCTGAAAAACCCAAAAGGGAACACTTTTTCCCGTAATGTGTAACTCAGCTGGGAAATTCGTGCTTCTATTCAACAGAGAACAAATCAAATTTTAGAGAGAGATAACCAAATTTATAGCAGTATTCCATGCTACAGCAGGAAGAGCAATGTCAAGGTCATTAGCAATGCTCTGCATCCAGCCTTCAGTGTCTGGGCAGCTGGGGCTTGGGAGGCACAAGTGGCCAATAGCTACAGGCAGCAGAGATGCACTTTGAAGCTTAGTTCTGGCCATAAGAGACTAAGCTTGAATGACTGTTGCCCTTATCTAGTATTATATTTCCATTAAATTCAATGGGTTTTCTTAAAGTTTGGGATAACCAGGGTGTCGGATGTCCTGTGCAGAATGTTGTTCCCAGTCTCCCTATGTCACGGTTGACTATCGAACAGAGGAAACAGAAATCACAGTTTTGCAAACAATCCAAAACAGATTGAAGTTTTGCTGAAGCTGACAGTCACTTTTGTGACAGTCACTGCTGTTTGGAGTAAACTCTTCAGAGTCTTTCTGGCCTGTGTTACAACTGTTGCATCATTGCATCTCGGTGTCTCCAGGAAAAGCAGTGGCAGAAACCTGCTCTGGGGAAGCCAGACCTAGAGTTTTTCTGACTCCATGGAGGACCTCTTCCTCTGCCATGAAAACTCCACCATTTCCTTATTGCAGCTGACTTGAAATTGTGATTCATTTGTCTAAAGGCATTTCCTGGTTGTACTTTGTTTTGGAGCAGAAACCTACTTTATTTCTTTTAGCTCCTGGTGTCTTCTACCCTGCAATAGAGACAGTGGCCCGCAAAGTATTGGCTTGCATAATGCTGCTTCAGATAAAGGTCATAAATGGTCTTATTTGGAAATTAATTCAAATAAGAAAGAGAACGAGCCAAAACCAAGCCTCTACTGGGCATGTTAATAATGTCATTTGTTTACAGACTGCAAGATCTCTGCTAGAGGACATCCTGAATCATTGGCTGCTGCCCTTAGTGTTTGCCTTTGGTTGTCCCTGTTGTGAGGGAAGTGAGTCCAAAGGTCAGAGAGACTCTGCTGGTTCAACACTGCCTGAAGATATCTATTCATCCTCTGTATGCCCAGGCTGATATTTTGAAAGATGGAAGTTAGGATTTTTGATGCTTTAAAAAAAATATATATGTATTTGTCGATGGGATTCAGTTCATACTGTGGTCTAGTGCTCGTAGAGTTTTTGGCGCTACAACCAGGAGGAATTAGTGCTGTAGTTCCTGAACACTAACCAGGAAAAAGGAGGCTGTTGAAATGTTGGAAGACAGTGGCAGCAGATTAGAATGGGTGTTTGAGGGCACTGTCTGTGGTGCATGTGACAGGAATGCCTGTTGGCACGAGTTTTTGGTACGCTTATTTCTTATGCATGTAAAGTCTGTGTGGTTTGGGGTTTTTTTTTCTGAGCAGTCTTCAACCCAGTAATTGCAGAAATATTCCCCTGAGAAAACATCTTTGTTTCATTGCTCTTCTCATGCATACACAAAAGGGGGTGAGAAGACACAGTTAAAATATAATCTTCAGAAAAGGATATTTTTTGTCGAGGCAGGCGGGGCTTGTGAGGCTCCGTGCAGAAGCATGCTGAGTTTCAGCAGGTAGCCGGTAAAAGAGCAGACAAATAGGGAGCCATATTGTCAGCCATGCTGCAAAGTGCTCTGATGCCCTTTCCTAAGCATTTTCTCATCAACAACAACAAGATCAGATGTTTATTTCAGACACCAATAGCAGAAACACATGGCTCTTGGCTCTTTCCTTCAATAAGTAGCGGTACCAATTAATTATCTCTTGGAACATGTTACATAAAGAGAGAGGATTTTAAGCCCTCACTTTGTTTTTAAGATTTGACAGTATTTTTGAACTGTTCAAAGGTGCATGTTTAACATGTTGAAGAAGCTGGCATTCTGGCTTCAGCAGCAGGTTCACAAAAGCTGTCTTCCCACAAGTTCAGTTGCACTTTTGGTTTAAGGGAGCATGTTTCACTTATTACAGTGAATAAAGAGCAGAGGATATTCAAACACACTGCGGGGGTCTCCTGGGTGTAGCTATGGATAGTAGGTAGTATTTATGCTCCATTTTGTATGCTTGTCAACAGCTCTTTGTGTCAGACTTCTTTTTTTTGAACGCAGGTTGTCCTCAGGAAAGGAATGAAAAGGAGTGAGTGTTGTCTCAGCTGCCAGAAAGTGCTACATTCTGTCAAGTATAAATCATCATCCTGAAGTTCATTAACCTTAATATAATTTAGTCTTCATGTGTCATCAGTTGAGCAGAAGCCTTCCAGATGAGTCATTCACTATCTGCTACATTTGTGGGGGCAAGCTAATTTTTGTATATAATGAATCTCATCCATAGGCCTCTTTCTTTCTGCACTCTGCTCATTGAGTTGGAATGGCATTTGTTGGACTGAGAAGGTGCTGTGAGACAAGCAGGGTTGTGACAGGCTTAAAGAATAGGAGCAACAAGATCCAGAGGAAAAGTCCTTGTAATAGCAAAGGTGTCAATGGAGTGGTGTAGCAGCTCTGATTCTCCTTTTTGCTGCTGCCCCAGTGTGTAAACCAGGAATTGTCCTGTTGCAGAAAAGGGAAATGTTGCTGAGAAACTTCTGCAGAGCTGCCATGCAGCCATGGCACATGGACCACCTGCACAAAGCAGTGCAGATGCCCAAAATTGAGCACTGGTAGGCATTGAGGAAGTGTGAAAACCTGGGGGATGACAGCAGAGCTCAGCTGGTGTCCTCAGCAGCCACCTCAGCCCACCTGAGCCATCTCAGCAGTTTGCCCTGCCCAGGGGTCACATAATGGGTTGATTTTAAGGAGGGATGTAAAGCAAGATAATATAGCCACTGACCTTGTGGATTTTTACAGGGAAATCATCCCGTGCCCAGGGGCTGGCGTGACACAGGTGGAGCTCGCTGGAAGGTTTGACAAATGGGCTGTGGAGACTGGCACTGTGTGTGGAGCAAAGGCAGGGGTCGGTGTAGTGTGTATAAGATGAAAGATGAGGACAGGGCTAGGTCAGGGAGAACATTGTATCTCGAGCTGTAGTCTTTTCACTGTCCAAACTCCACAGAATCAATTTCTCCATCTCTTCCGGTAAATCAGAGGTGTTTGTAATTAACACTTTTAAAAACTCTTACCTATTTCTACTACTTTGTGAATTAAAAAAAAATCCTGAACATGCAGGCACGGAGATGTAATACAATAAAAATCCCTCCATAGCTTCAGGTCATCACTCTTTTGGCTGCATGAAGCTCACCTATTGACAGAAATCATCTACCTCCAGCTGATCTTACTTCTCAGCCAAGGTCAGAAAGTCTGTCACCTCCCGTCACGATCTGTCATACAAACATCACACACAGTGTTAACCTAGCGGTTAGAAAGATTTGTAGCAAGTCTGTTGGATCATTTTTTAAATGTTTTTTTTTAACCACCTGGTACAATGGGGTTGAATTGTTTTATAGATTATGGGCAGAGGCTGGGTCTCAGTTTATCCTAGTAATCTGCCTGGATTTCTCAGAGGAATCCTGTAGACTGAACAAAAAATGCTTGAGTCAGACTCTTCCCTGCTCAAGACTCAATAAGGGCATGTGTTGATCTAAACACATATATCTTCATCTGTGCTGGGGGATAGGGGGCGGAGAAAAGAAAAATCAATTCTGTCTGTGGCTGAATTTCTAGTTGTCTTTCACAAGGCTGTTACTTGGCTCCTTGTACCCGCAGACATTGCAGAGCAGCCCTGCTGCATTCCTTCTGTGTTGGACTGTCCGGATTTTTCTCCAAGAATATAAGCTTGGCCTATTACTTCTGCTTCTCTGTCTTTTTCTTTTTCAGCCTTTTCCCCTCTTCGTCCTTTTTGCCTCTCAAGGCTGTCACAATCTGTGTCTCTTAATGTCTTTTTGTGGCTTCTTCGTTGTCTTCCTCTCCAGGGCTCTGAGTGGGCAGGGCCAATGAATTTGCTTCCCCAAGTCCAAGAGCTGCAGTAGTCTGGTTTTGTCCTCAGAAAAAGAATGATTTTTACAGATTTGCTGATTTGAAAGGGGTCTTTAAAATCATAAAGATGAAGTGTACCTGCTAAAAATCATCTTATTTGAACCAAAGTTATGTATATATGTAAGATTTTTAAAGATATTGAGAGAATTGAGAGAAAGGTTATTATATAATCTTTGAGGTCTTTGTGCTACATTGGAGCCTCAAATCAGAAGATACTTGTATCATTACAACTAATGTTCAGGTTAAACATCTTTGCTTAATGTGGTTTAAACTGATAAAATTTTAAATTAATTTTAAACATAACATAAAGCTTAAATACAGTTTTTCTTCTTTTAAACAAATTCTTGCTTTCTATTGTTTTCTGAAACTCTTCTTTTTGCGGTCACAAACCAGTTCCAATTAAGGCACTAAAAATACTTTGAATTGTAATGACAATAAGAAAAGTGGAGAGAGTAAAGAGCGGAGTTGTAGTTTTGAAAGCACCTAATAATTTACCTAGAGCAAACCTCCCTATCTTTGCACCACATCACCTATTGTATGAAGGAATTAATCAATCCATCAGCTGTATTGATGTCTCTCCATTAACTAGTTTGTCCTTAGTGCTTGACTAGCTGAAGGGTCCGTGAGGACACGGGTCCTATCCTTGGCTGCATGACTGCGAGCAAGACTGAGGCCAAAGTAATGTTTCAAAGGTTTTATTTATTTGTAGAACAAATGTTTTCATCCAACTGTAACCCAGTCAAACAGTGTGAGGGAAACATAACAATCCCCCTGTCCCTTTATCTGTGTTTTTATAAGGTCACCCATCACCACGGTATCTAAGAGTCTTTCTTCTTTCCTTTAAGGGTCCTGGTCAGGAGTTGAAAATGGGGAAAAGAGGAATAAAAACCACAAAGAAAGAGGCATATGAAAAGTAAAAAAATACAGAGCTAGAGGTGAACCTAAACACTCAGAGGTAATTTGCCTTGAGGAGCAAGAACCCTTGAGACCTATGCGTAGACTTAGGAAAAAAGAACCTGTGAACAACAGTAAGGGCTATGAACGTAGCATCCCTCTGACAGGTATGTAAACCTTAAGATTAAAATAACAGCTTCAAAAGTCTTTCTGTCAGAGTGAGTTTGCTTTAGCTAGTCAGGGTTTCAGGGGAAGTATCATAAAGACAATATATATCAAGTGAGATAGCTAAGGAAATTTCTGTTTGAAATTTCTGAACAGGTTGGTCCTTGAAGCGTAGTCTCTAAAACTTGACAAAGTTATTATGACATTAAAATAACATTATATAACGTCAAATATTTAAGGGTTACAACTAGTGTATTTAAAAATATTTTTTCTGTATATACTGAATCATCTTTAAGATAAATTTTGTACATAAGAAAATGAAGAATCAGAAAAGGCACAAAATTTGAGTTCCCATTCATTTTGTCTTTGTGTCAGTTATTTTGACTTAAAAAAAAAAAATCCAACATTTCTGGAAATTCCAATACTCTTTTACTTCAGAAAGTAATTGAGAAGGATTCCTGAACAGACTGTCACATTTTTGTCTTAGTTTAACAATGTCTTTCCATTCTATCACTTTTAATTGTGGAGAGTGGTTTATTGTACTTACAGTCATGGTAACACTGAGGAGGAGATAGTGGGTATTTCAATCACATGTGAATGTCTCTGAACATCCACTAGTTTTGTGCTAATCACATCCTTTCAACAAACACAAGCCACTAACCAAACCCCTTTTTGCACACTGTAGAGAAATAAGAGAATTCTTGACCGCAGAAAGCAGACACGATATATATTAAAGGAGTGAGATTATTCAGCAAGTGCTCATTGATACTTCTTTGGGCAGCAGCTTCCTCTTCCTAGAGATCTTAGTTGAGGTTTGCAGATGACCGCATGTAATGATGTGGTTTCTTGTCACTAATAATAATTATGTGAGGCAGCAATATGTGGTGCAAAATATTATTACTCAGTAAGTGGCATTTGACTGACCTAGCTATCCCAAAAGCTTATTGTCAGCTTGCATACATCACCACTCCTTCCAGAAACACAGTAGACTTCGAGAAATGTTTAGCAAAAATTTCATCTGCTGTCAGGCCATGTACAGGTCAGGTACAAGGCCCACCAGAGTCAAAGGCTGGCTTACACTGTGGAGCAAAGTAGACTGAAAGGTCAATTCCAAAAATCATCTCATGAACTTTGGCATTTCCTTTGACAGATCCCATACCTCTCTACACAGCCACTGGTTCAACAAACTGCTTAGACCCGTGAGCAGCTCAGAAAGTCGTGAGTCATTGCATTGCCTTCAGCAGAGTGACTCACATCCCTGAGCTGCCCCTCTGGGCTGGCCCCTCCACTCCAACAGGCTGCTGGGGTGACCCGTCTGCAGCTTCAGGTGTTTATTAAAGGCAAAGGGGTCATGATGATGGATTGTGTTTTTGCTGCCAGATTGGAAAGTATGACCCCAAATAATGACCCCAAATATTGGGATTTCTGTGTGGTTCTTTCCTATTTTTTTCCACCAAGAACTCCATACGTAAAGGCATTAGAATTCAAGAAGAAAATTCCCACCCACAATTCTCAAATAGGAACAGTAAAATAATTTCTTTTAATTGTTTTGCCTTTGCTTCAGTTTCTATGTATCTGTTCTATGCAATTAACCTCATCACAAAGCCAAAGAAATTTTCTCAGTTGTTCCTCGGACATGTTATTTGTGCATGTCTATCAGAGAATCATAAAAATCAGAGACAGAAAAGTTCTTTTGCATTAGACCATCTAATCACAGACCATTTTCCTTGTACAGTAGATTCTCCAGTGCTTTGTCCAGTCTAGCTTTAAGTAGATTAAATATGGTCTTTCTCCCTGTCTTGCCAGAAGCTGCTGGAGAGGCTTGGAGGAAATTGACACTGGCACCCTTTGAAGGTGTATTGTGGACCTTACCACACGTTTCATTTGTATCCAAACACGATGCTTTCCTCCAGCTGTCGTGAGTTTTGTGTGGCCATAATTCTTTCACTGTTCTGTGCTGAACACTTGCAACTAAAATGGAACAAAAGAAATGAAAATGTGGTTTTGGTTTCTTTTTGGCAGACAGTGTACATAGGGTTAGTTCATTCAAGCAACCCAGAGGTGAAATGGTAAGGTGAGGGCTTCTAGAATATTTTGTTGATGAAAACTAGAGGTATTGAGATATGGTGTGCTTGTCTGCACGTGAAGATTTTACCTAGATAAAGAGGTGTATTTTACAGGTTTCAATTAATAACTACATTCAAAATACTGTCTGCTAACATGACAGAGAAAGCAGATTTAGCCAAATGGTGGGTTCTTTTGAAGAACACTACTGATGATAGACACATTTAAGCAATGTAGTAATAACATTTGCAGTTTTCTTCTGAAGGAATGTATCAAATGTTTTACTCAGTCCTTGCTCAAACTGTGCTGCTGCTTTGGGGTTGGGATGTATCTGCCACTCCGTGGTATGACAAAATATAGCTTAGACTTGATGGGAAGCCAGCAGTAAGCTACTGGACCTCTCGTTTTCAGACTCTTACTCTTGAACTATTTTGTTTCTCCCAAAAGATGTTAACACACTGTCCAGAACAGAAAACAAAGGGTGTTAGCTGATCTCTTGGTTTAAATGTTTGCTTTCTCTACTCATTGTCACCAGAGCCTAAACTTCTAATTGTACCAGTCATAGACCTCTAAAGGCAGGAATCTAAGTACAGTTCTTCATCCCTATCACTGTCATTACTCATTTCTATAACCTTACTGAGAGGGGAATACTGTCTCTCGGTGCAGCCTCTTTACTTAATACTTTTACTCATTTCACATTGAAGGATCTTAACATAGGGATAATTCATAGCACTCTTACTGCTTGCTGTTACTGTCTCTGAGTTCATGAATCCTAAACTGAGATCACATCATGCAGCCCAACATTTCTTAGACATGTAGTACCCCATTAAAAGGTTATTTTAAGCAATTAATATTTTATTTATAAATATTTACAAATATTTATTATAAACTGGGATTTAAACAGCAGCTCATGAGGAAAAAAGAAATCCATTACATTTGTATTAAACATGTTCAAAAGTTTAATTATAAGGAGGAAAATCAGCTGAACTATTAAAAGCATGCATTTCAGTGCCCTGCTTTGGCCAGTCCATGTCAGGCTGCCACACTCAACTGAGAAGGCAGATTTTGTTGCGTTCCACACTAAATCCAAGAAACCAAACTGGTGATTTAGGGAACAGCTAAATACTCCATGTTCCTGTCCTTCTTGGGCAATCTGCTTCTCTGAGACTCCGGGTCGAATGCTGCTGTTGAAATCCCCCATGGGACTCATGGCTGAGAAGGAGTTTTGCTGGATTTGAGGGTTTGTGCCCATTGGAAAGCGCACCCTTGAAAGTGGGGTCACCCTCCTGACTCAAACTGTGGGGTTTATGTCTAGCTCTGAAGGGTCCCCCTTTTGCTCACCCTTTAAATCAGAGGCCTGACTCCAATGGAATCACCTTCTCTTTGGTAGGGATCCTTCCTTGTAATACATTGCTTTGTTTTGTTTTGTCTCCCTTTTCTATAAACTCTTTCTAGAAAAGCCTTCTTGGGCTGTTTCCCCAAAATATTACACCCTTTAGGAGAATAGCATTTGAGTATTTACCCCCTTTGTAATACAGCTGAAAACAGGGCTGTTTAAAAAAAATTATAAAATTATCAAAATCTTCATCATAACTCTGGCAGTTGTTTTATATCTTTACCTCAAACCAGTATGACGAAACATCTCTGATTAATTATCCTACAGGAGCATTTAAATTCAGCAATTGTAATAGTTCTTAACAACTGCCATTGATGGTATTATTTTTCATCGGGAAGAAAAATGGTTATTGCTCACATTGACCTCCAGTAAATCTTGTCACCCAGCCCATATCCTAGTCTTGAAATATAATTAAAGCACTCTGGTTTGATATTAGTGACTTACAAAAGTGTAAGAATGAGTATTTACATTTTCTCTTTTTATTGCTTTTAAGTTTCATACAAAAGGAAAGGTAATGCAACTGAATTACCTTAAATGGCCATGACTGATTTATTTCTGTCTAGAAATGTCGTAGTTTACATACATCAATTTTTTTTCTAGGATTACTTCAGTGTTTGATTGGCCTTTTATTTTTGTTTTTTTTAAGATGATTTAAAATTCAATCCACAGTGTGAGAACCTGTAGAGGACTGAAGCAGTTGTTTTTACCCCACATGAAAAAAGGTGACTAAACAAATAAATAAAAATGAGGTTTACAGCCATATATTTCTGCATACTGCTATTCATGATATTCCATGTCGTAGCAACATGTTCCTCATCTATATTTAGTTTAATAGCTGCTTTTGGAATATTGCAAGCTAGTACAGTATATTATCAAGTGGTTTGAATGACATCATAACCTATGAGTGTCATCTCTTGTGGGTTATAAAATCCTCCCAAACCTTCCGTTTGTATTAATGTCTTGTAATATAATTTTAAACCAGGTATTATAGTTTACAGTAGAAGGATAAAATTCTGGCCTGCCTTGTACAATACACTGGGGGAAGAAGAGGGCAAAGAATATTTCCCACCCTACTCAGGCATGGACTGTGCAAGACAGGCAGTGCTTACTGGGCTGAGGGTTTCCCAGTGGACCAGGGGAAATTTACCAGTCTCTAGAGAGTATTTTAGGTGGTCCCTGCCTGCACTAAAGAACTTGATCTTTTGTTGAAATTTGATTTGGGGACAGAAGCAACACATGGGCCGCACCCAATTTTGCTGTATTGCCACAGGGTGCACCCACACACATCCAAATCCTCACTGGAGCTCTGTACCTCTGTCCACTGAGGATTGAGGGACTGCCTTAAACAGGGTTTAACTCAACTAGTGTCGGTCCTGCCATGCCCAGTTTTTTTGCAGGAAATATGGAGTAGCACCTTCAGCAATTCAGTGGGAATTCCTTAGTGCAGGTCTGTCTCCTGTTTCTTGGAGAGGATAGAAATACTATCTCCTGTAATCCTATTTTATATTGGAGGCCTCCTTACAAGGTCATTTTAGACACTTGTTGTGGCAGGTGTCTGTCTTCAATGAAGTGAAAGGGGAAACTGAAATCTCTGTGAGTGCTGTGAATTGCAAATTTAAGCCTATGCCTGTGCACGTGGATCATTAGCCACTCTTATGCCCTATAGCATTCACTAGATTGCAGGATTCCTGGAGTCGTGAAATTAAAGATGTTGTCCCTGTTGTCCAAAAGGGCCTCTCTGTGTTTTGGAAGGGAACAGACTGCTGTGAAAGGGCTGCTGTGGATATTGCTGACCTCTTTGCAAAACTTTGCAGTTCTGCTTCTTCCCCCAGATTCCATCAACCACCAGCACAGAGTGTTTCCAGATCCTGAGGTGGGACATGAGCTATGTCAGTAAATACATTTCAGTCTAATGAAGCTGCAGCCATTTTCATGGCAAACAAATAAGGGAATGCGAGAGGTGTATAACACAAAGTTGTCTTATTCAGTAGCATAGGAGCAAATTGTGAAAATTCCTGGTTGAATAAACTTGATGTTTATTGCATGCACTGAGGCTCAAAAACGGCTTCTTCCGTTCGTAGTGAAAGATTAAGAATCCTATATATAACTTTTATGCTATATTATTTGTCCTGGTGTAAATTTAGAAGCATGTTTGGTTTTTTTTAAATTGTTTGCTAACAGATATAATTTTTTTTATCCACGAAATGTTCACCATAAATAGTTCAGCTGCTGTAATGTTCTGCCACTAGAAATGATCAATAAAATGTTATTAAAATGTACAGTCCATGCATATCTAATTCCACTTACCCACATGTTACCTAATTACAGATTTTAATCGCCTTCTCTCCACCCCTGAAAACCTGCTTGACAATGTGAATATATTGAAAATTTCTGAAGAAATTCACCTTTGCCTTCAAAGAAAAGAAAAGAAATAATGCATAATGCACCCAAAAGGTTAAATTTATCATGCTGGGAAGAGAACTGCATATCACAGAAGCTCTGGATATTTTTGGCATTCAACTTCTCCCACCCCCTCCCCGTCTTTAATCACACCCAGAATGCAGTGCTTGTAAACTGTACTGATGTGTCAACTGTCCTCTATTTATTACATCTTACGCTTTAAATATCACCTCTGACAAACAAAAGAAAAGCAAATGTTCCTAAATTTCCTGAAGGGCTGAAACATCAAGCCCGGATTATTATTGTTTATGTCTCAGCTTTAGCAGCTCCAATGTCTCCATGGTCTGCTGTGCGCCGTGGTTGGCAATGATGGATGACCATTACAGCAGCTTATTGGAAATGGCTTGATTTATAACCTGTTCTCCCGCCTCAGTCTAATGGCTTCATTTCTTTCCTCCAGTGCGTGATGCCACAGCCAAGGTCATTGCGCCAATGGCCTTTTGTTGTTAGTTTGCTGATGACCACTGTGCCCGAGAGCCGGCATGCAGGGAGGGTGAGGAGGGGGGGGGACACAGCCAATCTTTACATTTTATTTTTTTTTCCCCCTCTCAGCCCTGATAACTGCAGCAGAACAGTAGATTAAATGCTGTCTTCTATTTGCTTCCTGTGCTTGCCAGACAAGGGGCTGCTTTATGATCCTCACTGGGAAAGTCTATTACTCACATCTACTTTAAATGACCAACATCAAATATATACAGCTCCCATTAAAGCTGAGATCAATAAAAATGCCATTAAGATAGTAAAAGTTGCTGATATTAGTGAAGCCCCCAAACAAAATATTTGATTTTCTTTCAGGTTGTTAGTGAGATGGAATACGAACATATAAGAGAAAGGAGAGAGGGCCATGCCCGTGGTCAATAATTTATCTCTGAGATTCATTCAGCCTCTCACCCAATATTTCCCTCCTGTCTATTGATTCCTCATCATTATTTGTCATAAGCTGTCCTAACTCAAGGAGAAAATATGCCCTCCATGTCCAAGGGGAGTCATACCTGAAGAAATAGAAAGGAATTTCATTAAAAGCAAGAAAGGACTGCCTGGGCTTTGAGAAACTCCAGCAGAAACTTACACACACTTGTGTTATGTGTAGGGTTTGGGAGGGCGGGGGGGTTGTTGCTTTTTTTTTTTTTTAAAGCAGTATTTGAAGCCCATTAGACAGTG